>CAMRHE010001363.1:5000-121118 GCA_947044405.1 Leptodactylus fallax | reverse complement strand
GAGCAGATTGTACACAGTGTCCTATCTACAGGTTATAGAGCAGATTGTACATAGTGTCCTATCTACAGGTTATAGAGCAGATTGTACATAGTGTCCTATCTACAGGTTATAGAGCAGATTGTTGTACATAGTGTCCTATCTACAGGTTATAGAGCAGATTGTACATAGTGTCCTATCTACAGGTTATAGAGCAGATTGTACATAGTGTCCTATCTACAGGTTATAGAGCAGATTGTACATAGTGTCCTATCTACAGGTTATAGAGCAGATTGTACATAGTGTCCTATCTACAGGTTATAGAGCAGATTGTACATAGTGTCCTATCTACAGGTTATAGAGCAGATTGTACATAGTGTCCTATCTACAGGTTATAGAGCAGATTGTACATGTCCTCCTATCTACAGGTTATAGAGCAGATTGTACATAGTGTCCTATCTACAGGTTATAGAGCAGATTGTACATAGTGTCCTATCTACAGGTTATAGAGCAGATTGTACATAGTGTCCTATCTACAGGTTATAGAGCAGATTGTACATAGTGTCCTATCTACAGGTTATAGAGCAGATTGTACATAGTGTCCTATCTACAGGTTATAGAGCAGATTGTACATAGTGTCCTATCTACAGGTTATAGAGCAGATTGTACATAGTGTCCTATCTACAGGTTATAGAGCAGATTGTACATAGTGTCCTATCTACAGGTTATAGAGCAGATTGTACATAGTGTCCTATCTACAGGTTATAGAGCAGATTGTACATAGTGTCCTATCTACAGGTTATAGAGCAGATTGTACATAGTGTCCTATCTACAGGTTATAGAGCAGATTGTACATAGTGTCCTATCTACAGGTTATAGAGCAGATTGTACATAGTGTCCTATCTACAGGTTATAGAGCAGATTGTACATTCTACAGTTATAGAGCATTGTACATGTGTCCTATCTACAGGTTATAGAGCAGATTGTACATAGTGTCCTATCTACAGGTTATAGAGCAGATTGTACATAGTGTCCTATCTACAGGTTATAGAGCAGATTGTACATAGTGTCCTATCTACAGGTTATAGAGCAGATTGTACATAGTGTCCTATCTACAGGTTATAGAGCAGATTGTACATAGTGTCCTATCTACAGGTTATAGAGCAGATTGTACATAGTGTCCTATCTACAGGTTATAGAGCAGATTGTACATAGTGTCCTATCTACAGGTTATAGAGCAGATTGTACATAGTGTCCTATCTACAGGTTATAGAGCAGATTGTACATAGTGTCCTATCTACAGGTTATAGAGCAGATTGTACATAGTGTCCTATCTACAGGTTATAGAGCAGATTGTACATAGTGTCCTATCTACAGGTTATAGAGCAGATTGTACATAGTGTCCTATCTACAGGTTATAGAGCAGATTGTACATAGTGTCCTATCTACAGGTTATAGAGCAGATTGTACATAGTGTCCTATCTACAGGTTATAGAGCAGATTGTACATAGTGTCCTATCTACAGGTTATAGAGCAGATTGTACATAGTGTCCTATCTACAGGTTATAGAGCAGATTGTACATAGTGTCCTATCTACAGGTTATAGAGCAGATTGTACATAGTGTCCTATCTACATTGTATTGTACATAGTGTCCTATCTACAGGTTATAGAGCAGATTGTACATAGTGTCCTATCTACAGGTTATAGAGCAGATTGTACATAGTGTCCTATCTACAGGTTATAGAGCAGATTGTACATAGTGTCCTATCTACAGGTTATAGAGCAGATTGTACATAGTGTCCTATCTACAGGTTATAGAGCAGATTGTACATAGTGTCCTATCTACAGGTTATAGAGCAGATTGTACATAGTGTCCTATCTACAGGTTATAGAGCAGATTGTACATAGTGTCCTATCTACAGGTTATAGAGCAGGTTATTGTACATAGTGTCCTATCTACAGGTTATAGAGCAGATTGTACATAGTGTCCTATCTACAGGTTATAGAGCAGATTGTACATAGTGTCCTATCTACAGGTTATAGAGCAGATTGTATAGAGCAGATTGTACATAGTGTCCTATCTACAGGTTATAGAGCAGGAGGAGAGATTGTACATAGTGTCCTATCTACAGGTTATAGAGCAGATTGTACATAGTGTCCTATCTACAGGTTATAGAGCAGATTGTACATAGTGTCCTATCTACAGGTTATAGAGCAGATTGTACATAGTGTCCTATCTACAGGTTATAGAGCAGATTGTACATAGTGTCCTATCTACAGGTTATAGAGCAGATTGTACATAGTGTCCTATCTACAGGTTATAGAGCAGATTGTACATAGTGTCCTATCTACAGGTTATAGAGCAGATTGTACATAGTGTCCTATCTACAGGTTATAGAGCAGATTGTACATAGTGTCCTATCTACAGGTTATAGAGCAGATTGTACATAGTGTCCTATCTACAGGTTATAGAGCAGATTGTACATAGTGTCCTATCTACAGGTTATAGAGCAGATTGTACATAGTGTCCTATCTACAGGTTATAGAGCAGATTGTACATAGTGTCCTATCTACAGGTTATAGAGCAGATTGTACATAGTGTCCTATCTACAGGTTATAGAGCAGATTGTACATAGTGTCCTATCTACAGGTTATAGAGCAGATTGTACATAGTGTCCTATCTACAGGTTATAGAGCAGATTGGTACATAGTGTCCTATCTACAGGTTATAGAGCAGATTGTACATAGTGTCCTATCTACAGGTTATAGAGCAGATTGTACATAGTGTCCTATCTACAGGTTATAGATTGTACATAGTGTCCTATCTACAGGTTATAGAGCAGATTGTACATAGTGTCCTATCTACAGGTTATAGAGCAGATTGTACATAGTGTCCTATCTACAGGTTATAGAGCAGATTGTACATAGTGTCCTATCTACAGGTTATAGAGCAGGTTATTGTACATAGTGTCCTATCTACAGGTTATAGAGCAGATTGTACATAGTGTCCTATCTACAGGTTATAGAGCAGATTGTACATAGTGTCCTATCTACAGGTTATAGAGCAGATTGTACATAGTGTCCTATCTACAGGTTATAGAGCAGATTGTACATAGTGTCCTATCTACAGGTTATAGAGCAGATTGTACATAGTGTCCTATCTACAGGTTATAGAGCAGATTGTACATAGTGTCCTATCTACAGGTTATAGAGCAGATTGTACATAGTGTCCTATCTACAGGTTATAGAGCAGATTGTACATAGTGTCCTATCTACAGGTTATAGAGCAGATTGTACATAGTGTCCTATCTACAGGTTATAGAGCAGATTGTACATAGTGTCCTATCTACAGGTTATAGAGCAGATTGTACATAGTGTCCTATCTACAGGTTATAGAGCAGATTGTACATAGTGTCCTATCTACAGGTTATAGAGCAGATTGTACATAGTGTCCTATCTACAGGTTATAGAGCAGATTGTACATAGTGTCCTATCTACAGGTTATAGAGCAGATTGTACATAGTGTCCTATCTACAGGTTATAGAGCAGATTGTACATAGTGTCCTATCTACAGGTTATAGAGCAGATTGTACATAGTGTCCTATCTACAGGTTATAGAGCAGATTGTACATAGTGTCCTATCTACAGGTTATAGAGCAGATTGTACATAGTGTCCTATCTACAGGTTATAGAGCAGATTGTACATAGTGTCCTATCTACAGGTTATAGAGCAGATTGTACATAGTGTCCTATCTACAGGTTATAGAGCAGATTGTACATAGTGTCCTATCTACAGGTTATAGAGCAGATTGTACATAGTGTCCTATCTACAGGTTATAGAGCAGATTGTACATAGTGTCCTATCTACAGGTTATAGAGCAGATTGTACATAGTGTCCTATCTACAGGTTATAGAGCAGATTGTACATAGTGTCCTATCTACAGGTTATAGAGCAGATTGTACATAGTGTCCTATCTACAGGTTATAGAGCAGATTGTACATAGTGTCCTATCTACAGGTTATAGAGCAGATTGTACATAGTGTCCTATCTACAGGTTATAGAGCAGATTGTACATAGTGTCCTATCTACAGGTTATAGAGCAGATTGTACATAGTGTCCTATCTACAGGTTATAGAGCAGATTGTACATAGTGTCCTATCTACAGGTTATAGAGCAGATTGTTGTACATAGTGTCCTATCTACAGGTTATAGAGCAGATTGTACATAGTGTCCTATCTACAGGTTATAGAGCAGATTGTACATAGTGTCCTATCTACAGGTTATAGAGCAGATTGTACATAGTGTCCTATCTACAGGTTATAGAGCAGAGGAGCAGATTGTACATAGTGTCCTATCTACAGGTTATAGAGCAGATTGTACATAGTGTCCTATCTACAGGTTATAGAGCAGATTGTACATAGTGTCCTATCTACAGGTTATAGAGCAGATTGTACATAGTGTCCTATCTACAGGTTATAGAGCAGATTGTACATAGTGTCCTATCTACAGGTTATAGAGCAGATTGTGTACATAGTGTCCTATCTACAGGTTATAGAGCAGATTGTACATAGTGTCCTATCTACAGGTTATAGAGCAGATTGTACATAGTGTCCTATCTACAGGTTATAGAGCAGATTGTACATAGTGTCCTATCTACAGGTTATAGAGCAGATTGTACATAGTGTCCTATCTACAGGTTATAGAGCAGATTGTACATAGTGTCCTATCTACAGGTTATAGAGCAGATTGTATTGTACATAGTGTCCTATCTACAGGTTATAGAGCAGATTGTACATAGTGTCCTATCTACAGGTTATAGAGCAGATTGTACATAGTGTCCTATCTACAGGTTATAGAGCAGATTGTACATAGTGTCCTATCTACAGGTTATAGAGCAGATTGTACATAGTGTCCTATCTACAGGTTATAGAGCAGATTGTACATAGTGTCCTATCTACAGGTTATAGAGCAGATTGTACATAGTGTCCTATCTACAGGTTATAGAGCAGATTGTACATAGTGTCCTATCTACAGGTTATAGAGCAGATTGTACATAGTGTCCTATCTACAGGTTATAGAGCAGATTGTACATAGTGTCCTATCTACAGGTTATAGAGCAGATTGTACATAGTGTCCTATCTACAGGTTATAGAGCAGATTGTACATAGTGTCCTATCTACAGGTTATAGAGCAGATTGTACATAGTGTCCTATCTACAGGTTATAGAGCAGATTGTACATAGTGTCCTATCTACAGGTTATAGAGCAGATTGTACATAGTGTCCTATCTACAGGTTATAGAGCAGATCTACAGGTTATAGAGCAGATTGTACATAGTGTCCTATCTACAGGTTATAGAGCAGATTGTACATAGTGTCCTATCTACAGGTTATAGAGCAGATTGTACATAGTGTCCTATCTACAGGTTATAGAGCAGATTGTACATAGTGTCCTATCTACAGGTTATAGAGCAGATTGTACATAGTGTCCTATCTACAGGTTATAGAGCAGATTGTACATAGTGTCCTATCTACAGGTTATAGAGCAGATTGTACATAGTGTCCTATCTACAGGTTATAGAGCAGATTGTACATAGTGTCCTATCTACAGGTTATAGAGCAGATTGTACATAGTGTCCTATCTACAGGTTATAGAGCAGATTGTACATAGTGTCCTATCTACAGGTTATAGAGCAGATTGTACATAGTGTCCTATCTACAGGTTATAGTGTCCTATCTACAGGTTAGCAGAGCAGATTGTACATAGTGTCCTATCTACAGGTTATAGAGCAGATTGTACATAGTGTCCTATCTACAGGTTATAGAGCAGATTGTACATAGTGTCCTATCTACAGGTTATAGAGCAGATTGTACATAGTGTCCTATCTACAGGTTATAGAGCAGATTGTACATAGTGTCCTATCTACAGGTTATAGAGCAGATTGTACATAGTGTCCTATCTACAGGTTATAGAGCAGATTGTACATAGTGTCCTATCTACAGGTTATAGAGCAGATTGTACATAGTGTCCTATCTACAGGTTATAGAGCAGATTGTACATAGTGTCCTATCTACAGGTTATAGAGCAGATTGTACATAGTGTCCTATCTACAGGTTATAGAGCAGATTGTACATAGTGTCCTATCTACAGGTTATAGAGCAGATTGTACATAGTGTCCTATCTACAGGTTATAGAGCAGATTGTACATAGTGTCCTATCTACAGGTTATAGAGCAGATTGTACATAGTGTCCTATCTACAGGTTATAGAGCAGATTGTACATAGTGTCCTATCTACAGGTTATAGAGCAGATTGTACATAGTGTCCTATCTACAGGTTATAGAGCAGATTGTACATAGTGTCCTATCTACAGGTTATAGAGCAGATTGTACATAGTGTCCTATCTACAGGTTATAGAGCAGGAGCAGATTGTACATAGTGTCCTATCTACAGGTTATAGAGCAGATTGTACATAGTGTCCTATCTACAGGTTATAGAGCAGATTGTACATAGTGTCCTATCTACAGGTTATAGAGCAGATTGTACATAGTGTCCTATCTACAGGTTATAGAGCAGATTGTACATAGTGTCCTATCTACAGGTTATAGAGCAGATTGTACATAGTGTCCTATCTACAGGTTATAGAGCAGATTGTACATAGTGTCCTATCTACAGGTTATAGAGCAGATTGTACATAGTGTCCTATCTACAGGTTATAGAGCAGATTGTACATAGTGTCCTATCTACAGGTTATAGAGCAGATTGTACATAGTGTCCTATCTACAGGTTATAGAGCAGATTGTACATAGTGTCCTATCTACAGGTTATAGAGCAGATTGTACATAGTGTCCTATCTACAGGTTATAGAGCAGATTGTACATAGTGTCCTATCTACAGGTTATAGAGCAGATTGTACATAGTGTCCTATCTACAGGTTATAGAGCAGATTGTACATAGTGTCCTATCTACAGGTTATAGAGCAGATTGTACATAGTGTCCTATCTACAGGTTATAGAGCAGATTGTACATAGTGTCCTATCTACAGGTTATAGAGCAGATTGTACATAGTGTCCTATCTACAGGTTATAGAGCAGATTGTACATAGTGTCCTATCTACAGGTTATAGAGCAGATTGTACATAGTGTCCTATCTACAGGTTATAGAGCAGATTGTACATAGTGTCCTATCTACAGGTTATAGAGCAGATTGTACATAGTGTCCTATCTACAGGTTATAGAGCAGAGCAGATTGTACATAGTGTCCTATCTACAGGTTATAGAGCAGATTGTACATAGTGTCCTATCTACAGGTTATAGAGCAGATTGTACATAGTGTCCTATCTACAGGTTATAGAGCAGATTGTACATAGTGTCCTATCTACAGGTTATAGAGCAGATTGTACATAGTGTCCTATCTACAGGTTATAGAGCAGATTGATTGTACATAGTGTCCTATCTACAGGTTATAGAGCAGATTGTACATAGTGTCCTATCTACAGGTTATAGAGCAGATTGTACATAGTGTCCTATCTACAGGTTATAGAGCAGATTGTACATAGTGTCCTATCTACAGGTTATAGAGCAGATTGTACATAGTGTCCTATCTACAGGTTATAGAGCAGATTGTACATAGTGTCCTATCTACAGGTTATAGAGCAGATTGTACATAGTGTCCTATCTACAGGTTATAGAGCAGATTGTACATAGTGTCCTATCTACAGGTTATAGAGCAGATTGTACATAGTGTCCTATCTACAGGTTATAGAGCCTATCTACAGATTATACATTGTACATAGTGTCCTATCTACAGGTTATAGAGCAGATTGTACATAGTGTCCTATCTACAGGTTATAGAGCAGATTGTACATAGTGTCCTATCTACAGGTTATAGAGCAGATTGTACATAGTGTCCTATCTACAGGTTATAGAGCAGATTGTACATAGTGTCCTATCTACAGGTTATAGAGCAGATTGTACATAGTGTCCTATCTACAGGTTATAGAGCAGATTGTACATAGTGTCCTATCTACAGGTTATAGAGCAGATTGTACATAGTGTCCTATCTACAGGTTATAGAGCAGATTGTACATAGTGTCCTATCTACAGGTTATAGAGCAGATTGTACATAGTGTCCTATCTACAGGTTATAGAGCAGATTGTACATAGTGTCCTATCTACAGGTTATAGAGCAGATTGTACATAGTGTCCTATCTACAGGTTATAGAGCAGATTGTACATAGTGTCCTATCTACAGGTTATAGAGCAGATTGTACATAGTGTCCTATCTACAGGTTATAGAGCAGATTGTACATAGTGTCCTATCTACAGGTTATAGAGCAGATTGTACATAGTGTCCTATCTACAGGTTATAGAGCAGATTGTACATAGTGTCCTATCTACAGGTTATAGAGCAGGAGGAGCAGATTGTACATAGTGTCCTATCTACAGGTTATAGAGCAGATTGTACATAGTGTCCTATCTACAGGTTATAGAGCAGATTGTACATAGTGTCCTATCTACAGGTTATAGAGCAGGTTATAGAGCAGATTGTACATAGTGTCCTATCTACAGGTTATAGAGCAGATTGTACATAGTGTCCTATCTACAGGTTATAGAGCAGATTGTACATAGTGTCCTATCTACAGGTTATAGAGCAGATTGTACATAGTGTCCTATCTACAGGTTATAGAGCAGATTGTACATAGTGTCCTATCTACAGGTTATAGAGCAGATTGTACATAGTGTCCTATCTACAGGTTATAGAGCAGATTGTACATAGTGTCCTATCTACAGGTTATAGAGCAGATTGTACATAGTGTCCTATCTACAGGTTATAGAGCAGATTGTACATAGTGTCCTATCTACAGGTTATAGAGCAGATTGTACATAGTGTCCTATCTACAGGTTATAGAGCAGATTGTACATAGTGTCCTATCTACAGGTTATAGAGCAGATTGTACATAGTGTCCTATCTACAGGTTATAGAGCAGATTGTACATAGTGTCCTATCTACAGGTTATAGAGCAGATTGTACATAGTGTCCTATCTACAGGTTATAGAGCAGATTGTACATAGTGTCCTATCTACAGGTTATAGAGCAGATTGTACATAGTGTCCTATCTACAGGTTATAGAGCAGATTGTACATAGTGTCCTATCTACAGGTTATAGAGCAGATTGTACATAGTGTCCTATCTACAGGTTATAGAGATTGTACAGTGTCCTATTGTACATAGTGTCCTATCTACAGGTTATAGAGCAGATTGTACATAGTGTCCTATCTACAGGTTATAGAGCAGATTGTACATAGTGTCCTATCTACAGGTTATAGAGCAGATTGTACATAGTGTCCTATCTACAGGTTATAGAGCAGATTGTACATAGTGTCCTATCTACAGGTTATAGAGCAGATTGTACATAGTGTCCTATCTACAGGTTATAGAGCAGATTGTACATAGTGTCCTATCTACAGGTTATAGAGCAGATTGTACATAGTGTCCTATCTACAGGTTATAGAGCAGATTGTACATAGTGTCCTATCTACAGGTTATAGAGCAGATTGTACATAGTGTCCTATCTACAGGTTATAGAGCAGATTGTACATAGTGTCCTATCTACAGGTTATAGAGCAGATTGTACATAGTGTCCTATCTACAGGTTATAGAGCAGATTGTACATAGTGTCCTATCTACAGGTTATAGAGCAGATTGTACATAGTGTCCTATCTACAGGTTATAGAGCAGATTGTACATAGTGTCCTATCTACAGGTTATAGAGCAGATTGTACATAGTGTCCTATCTACAGGTTATAGAGCAGATTGTACATAGTGTCCTATCTACAGGTTATAGAGCAGATTGTACATAGTGTCCTATCTACAGGTTATAGAGCAGATTGTACATAGTGTCCTATCTACAGGTTATAGAGCAGATTGTACATAGTGTCCTATCTACAGGTTATAGAGCAGATTGTACATAGTGTCCTATCTACAGGTTATAGAGCAGATTGTACATAGTGTCCTATCTACAGGTTATAGAGCAGATTGTACATAGTGTCCTATCTACAGGTTATAGAGCAGATTGTACATAGTGTCCTATCTACAGGTTATAGAGCAGATTGTACATAGTGTCCTATCTACAGGTTATAGAGCAGATTGTACATAGTGTCCTATCTACAGGTTATAGAGCAGATTGTACATAGTGTCCTATCTACAGGTTATAGAGCAGATTGTACATAGTGTCCTATCTACAGGTTATAGAGCAGATTGTACATAGTGTCCTATCTACAGGTTATAGAGCAGATTGTACATAGTGTCCTATCTACAGGTTATAGAGCAGATTGTACATAGTGTCCTATCTACAGGTTATAGAGCAGATTGTACATAGTGTCCTATCTACAGGTTATAGAGCAGATTGTACATAGTGTCCTATCTACAGGTTAT
Source organism: Leptodactylus fallax (assembly GCA_947044405.1). NCBI lineage: Eukaryota > Metazoa > Chordata > Amphibia > Anura > Leptodactylidae > Leptodactylus > Leptodactylus fallax. Next base: position 110,705 of record CAMRHE010001363.1, on the reverse strand, counting down.
AGAGCAGATTGTACACAGTGTCCTATCTACAGGTTATAGAGCAGACTGTACATAGTGTCCTATCTACAGGTTATAGAGCAGATTATACATAGTGTCCTATCTATACAGGTTATAGAGCAGATTGTACATAGGTGTCCCATTCATAGATTATAGAGCAGATTTTACACAGTGTCCTATCTTCAGGTTATAGAGCAGATTGTTCATTGTGTCCTATCTACAGGTTATAGAGCAGATTGTACATAGTGTCCTATCTTACAGGTTATAGAGCAGGGGGGGGGAGGGGGGGGGAGCAGATTGTACATAGTGTCCTATCTAAAGGTTATAGAGCGGATTGTACATAGTGTCCTATCTACAGGTTATAGAGCGGATTGTACATAGTGTCCTATCTACAGGTTATAGAGCAGATTGTTCATAGTGTCCTATCTACAGGTTATAGAGCAGATTGTACATAGTGTCCTATCTACAGGTTATAGAGCAGGAGGAGCAGAGAGATTGTACATAGTGTCCTATCTGGGGTTATAGAGCGGATTGTACATAGTGTCCTATCTACAGGCTTATAGAGCAGATTGTACATAGTGTCCTATCTACAGGTTATAGAGCAGATTGTACATAGTGTCCTATCTACAGGTTATAGAGCGGATTCTTGTACATAGTGTCCTATCTACAGGTTATAGAGCAGGAGGAGCAGATTGTACATAGTGTCCTATCTACAGTTTATAGAGCAGATTGTACATAGTGTCTTATCTACAGGTTATAGAGCAGGAGGAGCAGATTGTACATAGTGTCCCATTCACAGAACATAGATAAAACTGTACATAGTGTCCTATCTACAGGTTATAGAGCAGATTGCACATAGTGTCCCATCTACAGGTTATAGAGGGCAGGGGGGGGGGGAGGGAGCAGATTGTACATTGTGTCCAATCTACAGGTTATAGAGCAGATTGTACATAGTGTCCTATCTACAGGTTATAGAGTAGATTGTTTACAGTGTCCTATCTACAGGTTATAGAGCAGACTGTACATAGTGTCCTATCTACAGGTTATAGAGCAAATTATACATAGTGTCCTATCTAAAGGTTATAGAGCAGATTGTACATAGTGTCCTATCTACAGGTTATAGAGCAGATTGTTTTACATAGTGTCCTATCTACAGGTTATTGAGTAGATTGTACATAGTGTCCTATCTACAGATTATAGAGTATAGGAGGAGCAGATTGTACATAATGTCCTATCTACAGGTTATAGAGCAGATTGTACATAGTATCCTATCTACAGGTTATAGAGCAGATTGTACACAGTGTCCTATCTACAGATTATATAGCCATTGCACAGTGTCCTATCTACAGGTTATAGAGCAGATTGTTCATAGTGTCCTATCTACAGGTTATAGAGCAGATTGTACATAGTGTCCTATCTACAGGTTATAGAGCAGGAGGAGCAGATTGTACATAGTGTCCTATCTAAAGGTTATAGAGCGGATTGCACACAGTGTCCTATCTACAGGTTATAGAGCGGATTGTACATAGTGTCCTATCTACAGGTTATAGAGCAGATTGTTCATAGTGTCCTATCTACAGGTTATAGAGCAGATTGTACATAGTGTCCTATCTACAGGTTATAGAGCAGGAGGAGAGTAGATTGTACATAGTGTCCTATCTACAGGTTATAGAACGGATTGTACATAGTGTCCTATCTACAGGTTATAGAGCGGATTGTACATAGTGTCCTATCTACAGGTTATGGAGCAGATTGTTCATAGTGTCCTATCTACAGGTTATAGAGCAGATTGTACATAGTGTCCTATCTACAGATTATGGAGCAGATTGTTCCCAGTGTCCTATCTACACAGTGGGCAGATTGTACATAGTGTCCTATCTACAGGTTATAGAGCAGATTTGTACATAGTGTCCTATCTACAGGTTATAGAGCAGATTGTACATAGTGTCCTATCTACAGGTTATAGAGCAGATTGTACATAGTGTCCTATCTACAGGTTATAGAGCAGATTGTACATAGTGTCCTATCTACAGGTTATAGAGCAGATTGTACATAGTGTCCTATCTACAGGTTATAGAGCAGATTGTACATAGTGTCCTATCTACAGGTTATAGAGCAGATTGTACATAGTGTCCTATCTACAGGTTATAGAGCAGATTGTACATAGTGTCCTATCTACAGGTTATAGAGCAGGATTGCAGATTGTACATAGTGTCCTATCTACAGGTTATAGAGCAGATTGTACATAGTGTCCTATCTACAGGTTATAGAGCAGATTGTACATAGTGTCCTATCTACAGGTTATAGAGCAGATTGTACATAGTGTCCTATCTACAGGTTATAGAGCAGAGGTAGCAGATTGTACATAGTGTCCTATCTACAGGTTATAGAGCAGATTGTACATAGTGTCCTATCTACAGGTTATAGAGCAGATTGTACATAGTGTCCTATCTACAGGTTATAGAGCAGATTGTACATAGTGTCCTATCTACAGGTTATAGAGCAGATTGTACATAGTGTCCTATCTACAGGTTATAGAGCAGATTGTACATAGTGTCCTATCTACAGGTTATAGAGCAGATTGTACATAGTGTCCTATCTACAGGTTATAGAGCAGATTGTACATAGTGTCCTATCTACAGGTTATAGAGCAGATTGTACATAGTGTCCTATCTACAGGTTATAGAGCAGATTGTACATAGTGTCCTATCTACAGGTTATAGAGCAGATTGTACATAGTGTCCTATCTACAGGTTATAGAGCAGATTGTACATAGTGTCCTATCTACAGGTTATAGAGCAGATTGTACATAGTGTCCTATCTACAGGTTATAGAGCAGATTGTACATAGTGTCCTATCTACAGGTTATAGAGCAGATTGTACATAGTGTCCTATCTACAGGTTATAGAGCAGATTGTACATAGTGTCCTATCTACAGGTTATAGAGCAGATTGTACATAGTGTCCTATCTACAGGTTATAGAGCAGATTGTACATAGTGTCCTATCTACAGGTTATAGAGCAGGAGGATTGTATTGTACATAGTGTCCTATCTACAGGTTATAGAGCAGATTGTACATAGTGTCCTATCTACAGGTTATAGAGCAGATTGTACATAGTGTCCTATCTACAGGTTATAGAGCAGATTGTACATAGTGTCCTATCTACAGTGTTATAGAGCAGGTTATAGAGCAGATTGTACATAGTGTCCTATCTACAGGTTATAGAGCAGATTGTACATAGTGTCCTATCTACAGGTTATAGAGCAGATTGTACATAGTGTCCTATCTACAGGTTATAGAGCAGATTGTACATAGTGTCCTATCTACAGGTTATAGAGCAGATTGTACATAGTGTCCTATCTACAGGTTATAGAGCAGATTGTACATAGTGTCCTATCTACAGGTTATAGAGCAGATTGTACATAGTGTCCTATCTACAGGTTATAGAGCAGATTGTACATAGTGTCCTATCTACAGGTTATAGAGCAGATTGTACATAGTGTCCTATCTACAGGTTATAGAGCAGATTGTACATAGTGTCCTATCTACAGGTTATAGAGCAGATTGTACATAGTGTCCTATCTACAGGTTATAGAGCAGATTGTACATAGTGTCCTATCTACAGGTTATAGAGCAGATTGTACATAGTGTCCTATCTACAGGTTATAGAGCAGATTGTACATAGTGTCCTATCTACAGGTTATAGAGCAGATTGTACATAGTGTCCTATCTACAGGTTATAGAGCAGATTGTACATAGTGTCCTATCTACAGGTTATAGAGCAGATTGTACATAGTGTCCTATCTACAGGTTATAGAGCAGATTGTACATAGTGTCCTATCTACAGGTTATAGAGCAGATTGTACATAGTGTCCTATCTACAGGTTATAGAGCAGATTGTACATAGTGTCCCTATCTACAGGTTATAGAGCAGATTGTACATAGTGTCCTATCTACAGGTTATAGAGCAGATTGTATTGTACATAGTGTCCTATCTACAGGTTATAGAGCAGATTGTACATAGTGTCCTATCTACAGGTTATAGAGCAGATTGTACATAGTGTCCTATCTACAGGTTATAGAGCAGATTGTACATAGTGTCCTATCTACAGGTTATAGAGCAGATTGTACATAGTGTCCTATCTACAGGTTATAGAGCAGATTGTACATAGTGTCCTATCTACAGGTTATAGAGCAGATTGTACATAGTGTCCTATCTACAGGTTATAGAGCAGATTGTACATAGTGTCCTATCTACAGGTTATAGAGCAGATTGTACATAGTGTCCTATCTACAGGTTATAGAGCAGATTGTACATAGTGTCCTATCTACAGGTTATAGAGCAGATTGTACATAGTGTCCTATCTACAGGTTATAGAGCAGATTGTACATAGTGTCCTATCTACAGGTTATAGAGCAGATTGTACATAGTGTCCTATCTACAGGTTATAGAGCAGATTGTACATAGTGTCCTATCTACAGGTTATAGAGCAGATTGTACATAGTGTCCTATCTACAGGTTATAGAGCAGATTGTACATAGTGTCCTATCTACAGGTTATAGAGCAGATTGTACATAGTGTCCTATCTACAGGTTATAGAGCAGATTGTACATAGTGTCCTATCTACAGGTTATAGAGCAGATTGTACATAGTGTCCTATCTACAGGTTATAGAGCAGATTGTACATAGTGTCCTATCTACAGGTTATAGAGCAGATTGTACATAGTGTCCTATCTACAGGTTATAGAGCAGATTGTACATAGTGTCCTATCTACAGGTTATAGAGCAGAGATTGTACATAGTGTCCTATCTACAGGTTATAGAGCAGATTGTACATAGTGTCCTATCTACAGGTTATAGAGCAGATTGTACATAGTGTCCTATCTACAGGTTATAGAGCAGATTGTACATAGTGTCCTATCTACAGGTTATAGAGCAGATTGTACATAGTGTCCTATCTACAGGTTATAGAGCAGATTGTACATAGTGTCCTATCTACAGGTTATAGAGCAGATTGTACATAGTGTCCTATCTACAGGTTATAGAGCAGATTGTACATAGTGTCCTATCTACAGGTTATAGAGCAGATTGTACATAGTGTCCTATCTACAGGTTATAGAGCAGATTGTACATAGTGTCCTATCTACAGGTTATAGAGCAGATTGTACATAGTGTCCTATCTACAGGTTATAGAGCAGATTGTACATAGTGTCCTATCTACAGTGTCCTATAGACAGGTTATAGAGCAGATTGTACATAGTGTCCTATCTACAGGTTATAGAGCAGATTGTACATAGTGTCCTATCTACAGGTTATAGAGCAGATTGTACATAGTGTCCTATCTACAGGTTATAGAGCAGATTGTACATAGTGTCCTATCTACAGGTTATAGAGCAGATTGTACATAGTGTCCTATCTACAGGTTATAGAGCAGATTGTACATAGTGTCCTATCTACAGGTTATAGAGCAGGAGGAGCAGATTGTACATAGTGTCCTATCTACAGGTTATAGAGCAGATTGTACATAGTGTCCTATCTACAGGTTATAGAGCAGATTGTACATAGTGTCCTATCTACAGGTTATAGAGCAGATTGTACATAGTGTCCTATCTACAGGTTATAGAGCAGATTGTACATAGTGTCCTATCTACAGGTTATAGAGCAGACATAGTGTCCTATCTACAGGTTATAGAGCATAGTGTCCTATCTACAGGTTATAGAGCAGATTGTACATAGTGTCCTATCTACAGGTTATAGAGCAGATTGTACATAGTGTCCTATCTACAGGTTATAGAGCAGATTGTACATAGTGTCCTATCTACAGGTTATAGAGCAGATTGTACATAGTGTCCTATCTACAGGTTATAGAGCAGATTGTACATAGTGTCCTATCTACAGGTTATAGAGCAGATTGTACATAGTGTCCTATCTACAGGTTATAGAGCAGATTGTACATAGTGTCCTATCTACAGGTTATAGAGCAGATTGTACATAGTGTCCTATCTACAGGTTATAGAGCAGATTGTACATAGTGTCCTATCTACAGGTTATAGAGCAGATTGTACATAGTGTCCTATCTACAGGTTATAGAGCAGATTGTACATAGTGTCCTATCTACAGGTTATAGAGCAGATTGTACATAGTGTCCTATCTACAGGTTATAGAGCAGATTGTACATAGTGTCCTATCTACAGGTTATAGAGCAGATTGTACATAGTGTCCTATCTACAGGTTATAGAGCAGATTGTACATAGTGTCCTATCTACAGGTTATAGAGCAGATTGTACATAGTGTCCTATCTACAGGTTATAGAGCAGATTGTACATAGTGTCCTATCTACAGGTTATAGAGCAGATTGTACATAGTGTCCTATCTACAGGTTATAGAGCAGATTGTACATAGTGTCCTATCTACAGGTTATAGAGCAGATTGTACATAGTGTCCTATCTACAGGTTATAGAGCAGATTGATACATATAGTGTCCTATCTACAGGTTATAGAGCAGATTGTACATAGTGTCCTATCTACAGGTTATAGAGCAGATTGTACATAGTGTCCTATCTACAGGTTATAGAGCAGATTGTACATAGTGTCCTATCTACAGGTTATAGAGCAGATTGTACATAGTGTCCTATCTACAGGTTATAGAGCAGATTGTACATAGTGTCCTATCTACAGGTTATAGAGCAGATTGTACATAGTGTCCTATCTACAGGTTATAGAGCAGATTGTACATAGTGTCCTATCTACAGGTTATAGAGCAGATTGTACATAGTGTCCTATCTACAGGTTATAGAGCAGATTGTACATAGTGTCCTATCTACAGGTTATAGAGCAGATTGTACATAGTGTCCTATCTACAGGTTATAGAGCAGATTGTACATAGTGTCCTATCTACAGGTTATAGAGCAGATTGTACATAGTGTCCTATCTACAGGTTATAGAGCAGATTGTACATAGTGTCCTATCTACAGGTTATAGAGCAGATTGTACATAGTGTCCTATCTACAGGTTATAGAGAGCAGATTGTACATAGTGTCCTATCTACAGGTTATAGAGCAGATTGTACATAGTGTCCATAGTGTCCTATCTACAGGTTATAGAGCAGATTGTACATAGTGTCCTATCTACAGGTTATAGAGCAGATTGTACATAGTGTCCTATCTACAGGTTATAGAGCAGATTGTACATAGTGTCCTATCTACAGGTTATAGAGCAGATTGTACATAGTGTCCTATCTACAGGTTATAGAGCAGATTGTACATAGTGTCCTATCTACAGGTTATAGAGCAGATTGTACATAGTGTCCTATCTACAGGTTATAGAGCAGATTGTACATAGTGTCCTATCTACAGGTTATAGAGCAGATTGTACATAGTGTCCTATCTACAGGTTATAGAGCAGATTGTTGTACATAGTGTCCTATCTACAGGTTATAGAGCAGATTGTACATAGTGTCCTATCTACAGGTTATAGAGCAGATTGTACATAGTGTCCTATCTACAGGTTATAGAGCAGATTGTACATAGTGTCCTATCTACAGGTTATAGAGCAGATTGTACATAGTGTCCTATCTACAGGTTATAGAGCAGATTGTACATAGTGTCCTATCTACAGGTTATAGAGCAGTACATAGTACATAGTGTCCTATCTACAGGTTATAGAGCAGATTGTACATAGTGTCCTATCTACAGGTTATAGAGCAGATTGTACATAGTGTCCTATCTACAGGTTATAGAGCAGATTGTACATAGTGTCCTATCTACAGGTTATAGAGCAGATTGTACATAGTGTCCTATCTACAGGTTATAGAGCAGATTGTACATAGTGTCCTATCTACAGGTTATAGAGCAGATTGTACATAGTGTCCTATCTACAGGTTATAGAGCAGATTGTACATAGTGTCCTATCTACAGGTTATAGAGCAGATTGTACATAGTGTCCTATCTACAGGTTATAGAGCAGATTGTACATAGTGTCCTATCTACAGGTTATAGAGCAGATTGTACATAGTGTCCTATCTACAGGTTATAGAGCAGATTGTACATAGTGTCCTATCTACAGGTTATAGAGCAGATTGTACATAGTGTCCTATCTACAGGTTATAGAGCAGATTGTACATAGTGTCCTATCTACAGGTTATAGAGCAGATTGTACATAGTGTCCTATCTACAGGTTATAGAGCAGATTGTACATAGTGTCCTATCTACAGGTTATAGAGCAGATTGTACATAGTGTCCTATCTACAGGTTATAGAGCAGATTGTACATAGTGTCCTATCTACAGGTTATAGAGCAGATTGTACATAGTGTCCTATCTACAGGTTATAGAGCAGATTGTACAGATTGTACATAGTGTCCTATCTACAGGTTATAGAGCAGATTGTACATAGTGTCCTATCTACAGGTTATAGAGCAGATTGTACATAGTGTCCTATCTACAGGTTATAGAGCAGAGGAGCAGATTGTACATAGTGTCCTATCTACAGGTTATAGAGCAGATTGTACATAGTGTCCTATCTACAGGTTATAGAGCAGATTGTACATAGTGTCCTATCTACAGGTTATAGAGCAGATTGTACATAGTGTCCTATCTACAGGTTATAGAGCAGATTGTACATAGTGTCCTATCTACAGGTTATAGAGCAGAGCAGATTGTACATAGTGTCCTATCTACAGGTTATAGAGCAGATTGTACATAGTGTCCTATCTACAGGTTATAGAGCAGATTGTACATAGTGTCCTATCTACAGGTTATAGAGCAGATTGTACATAGTGTCCTATCTACAGGTTATAGAGCAGATTGTACATAGTGTCCTATCTACAGGTTATAGAGCAGATTGTACATAGTGTCCTATCTACAGGTTATAGAGCAGATTGTACATAGTGTCCTATCTACAGGTTATAGAGCAGATTGTACATAGTGTCCTATCTACAGGTTATAGAGCAGATTGTACATAGTGTCCTATCTACAGGTTATAGAGCAGATTGTACATAGTGTCCTATCTACAGGTTATAGAGCAGATTGTACATAGTGTCCTATCTACAGGTTATAGAGCAGATTGTACATAGTGTCCTATCTACAGGTTATAGAGCAGATTGTACATAGTGTCCTATCTACAGGTTATAGAGCAGATTGTACATAGTGTCCTATCTACAGGTTATAGAGCAGGATTGTACATAGTGTCCTATCTACAGGTTATAGAGCAGATTGTACATAGTGTCCTATCTACAGGTTATAGAGCAGATTGTACATAGTGTCCTATCTACAGGTTATAGAGCAGATTGTACATAGTGTCCTATCTACAGGTTATAGAGCAGATTGTACATAGTGTCCTATCTACAGGTTATAGAGCAGATTGTACATAGTGTCCTATCTACAGGTTATAGAGCAGATTGTACATAGTGTCCTATCTACAGGTTATAGAGCAGATTGTACATAGTGTCCTATCTACAGGTTATAGAGCAGGATTGTACATAGTGTCCTATCTACAGGTTATAGAGCAGATTGTTGTACATAGTGTCCTATCTACAGGTTATAGAGCAGATTGTACATAGTGTCCTATCTACAGGTTATAGAGCAGATTGTACATAGTGTCCTATCTACAGGTTATAGAGCAGATTGTACATAGTGTCCTATCTACAGGTTATAGAGCAGATTGTACATAGTGTCCTATCTACAGGTTATAGAGCAGATTGTACATAGTGTCCTATCTACAGGTTATAGAGCAGATTGTACATAGTGTCCTATCTACAGGTTATAGAGCAGATTGTACATAGTGTCCTATCTACAGGTTATAGAGCAGATTGTACATAGTGTCCTATCTACAGGTTATAGAGCAGATTGTACATAGTGTCCTATCTACAGGTTATAGAGCAGATTGTACATAGTGTCCTATCTACAGGTTATAGAGCAGATTGTACATAGTGTCCTATCTACAGGTTATAGAGCAGATTGTACATAGTGTCCTATCTACAGGTTATAGAGCAGATTGTACATAGTGTGTCCTATCTACAGGTTATAGAGCAGATTGTACATAGTGTCCTATCTACAGGTTATAGAGCAGATTGTACATAGTGTCCTATCTACAGGTTATAGAGCAGATTGTACATAGTGTCCTATCTACAGGTTATAGAGCAGATTGTACATAGTGTCCTATCTACAGGTTATAGAGCAGATTGTACATAGTGTCCTATCTACAGGTTATAGAGCAGATTGTACATAGTGTCCTATCTACAGGTTATAGAGCAGATTGTACATAGTGTCCTATCTACAGGTTATAGAGCAGATTGTACATAGTGTCCTATCTACAGGTTATAGAGCAGATTGTACATAGTGTCCTATCTACAGGTTATAGAGCAGATTGTACATAGTGTCCTATCTACAGGTTATAGAGCAGATTGTACATAGTGTCCTATCTACAGGTTATAGAGCAGATTGTACATAGTGTCCTATCTACAGGTTATAGAGCAGATTGTACATAGTGTCCTATCTACAGGTTATAGAGCAGATTGTACATAGTGTCCTATCTACAGGTTATAGAGCAGAGCAGATTGTACATAGTGTCCTATCTACAGGTTATAGAGCAGATTGTACATAGTGTCCTATCTACAGGTTATAGAGCAGATTGTACATAGTGTCCTATCTACAGGTTATAGAGCAGGATTGTACATAGTGTCCTATCTACAGGTTATAGAGCAGATTGTACATAGTGTCCTATCTACAGGTTATAGAGCAGATTGTACATAGTGTCCTATCTACAGGTTATAGAGCAGATTGTACATAGTGTCCTATCTACAGGTTATAGAGCAGATTGTACATAGTGTCCTATCTACAGGTTATAGAGCAGATTGTACATAGTGTCCTATCTACAGGTTATAGAGCAGATTGTACATAGTGTCCTATCTACAGGTTATAGAGCAGATTGTACATAGTGTCCTATCTACAGGTTATAGAGCAGATTGTACATAGTGTCCTATCTACAGGTTATAGAGCAGATTGTACATAGTGTCCTATCTACAGGTTATAGAGCAGATTGTACATAGTGTCCTATCTACAGGTTATAGAGCAGATTGTACATAGTGTCCTATCTACAGGTTATAGAGCAGATTGTACATAGTGTCCTATCTACAGGTTATAGAGCATTGTACATAGTGTCCTATCTACAGGTTATAGAGCAGATTGTACATAGTGTCCTATCTACAGGTTATAGAGCAGATTGTACATAGTGTCCTATCTACAGGTTATAGAGCAGATTGTACATAGTGTCCTATCTACAGGTTATAGAGCAGATTGTACATAGTGTCCTATCTACAGGTTATAGAGCAGATTGTACATAGTGTCCTATCTACAGGTTATAGAGCAGATTGTACATAGTGTCCTATCTACAGGTTATAGAGCAGATTGTACATAGTGTCCTATCTACAGGTTATAGAGCAGATTGTACAGATTGTACATAGTGTCCTATCTACAGGTTATAGAGCAGATTGTACATAGTGTCCTATCTACAGGTTATAGAGCAGATTGTACATAGTGTGTCCTATCTACAGGTTATAGAGCAGATTGTACATAGTGTCCTATCTACAGGTTATAGAGCAGATTGTACATAGTGTCCTATCTACAGGTTATAGAGCAGAGGAGCAGATTGTACATAGTGTCCTATCTACAGGTTATAGAGCAGATTGTACATAGTGTCCTATCTACAGGTTATAGAGCAGATTGTACATAGTGTCCTATCTACAGGTTATAGAGCAGATTGTACATAGTGTCCTATCTACAGGTTATAGAGCAGATTGTACATAGTGTCCTATCTACAGGTTATAGAGCAGATTGTACATAGTGTCCTATCTACAGGTTATAGAGCAGATTGTACATAGTGTCCTATCTACAGGTTATAGAGCAGATTGTACATAGTGTCCTATCTACAGGTTATAGAGCAGATTGTACATAGTGTCCTATCTACAGGTTATAGAGCAGATTGTGTACATAGTGTCCTATCTACAGGTTATAGAGCAGATTGTACATAGTGTCCTATCTACAGGTTATAGAGCAGATTGTACATAGTGTCCTATCTACAGGTTATAGAGCAGATTGTACATAGTGTCCTATCTACAGGTTATAGAGCAGATTGTACATAGTGTCCTATCTACAGGTTATAGAGCAGATTGTACATAGTGTCCTATCTACAGGTTATAGAGCAGATTGTACATAGTGTCCTATCTACAGGTTATAGAGCAGATTGTACATAGTGTCCTATCTACAGGTTATAGAGCAGATTGTACATAGTGTCCTATCTACAGGTTATAGAGCAGATTGTACATAGTGTCCTATCTACAGGTTATAGAGCAGATTGTACATAGTGTCCTATCTACAGGTTATAGAGCAGATTGTACATAGTGTCCTATCTACAGGTTATAGAGCAGATTGTACATAGTGTCCTATCTACAGGTTATAGAGCAGATTGTACATAGTGTCCTATCTACAGGTTATAGAGCAGATTGTACATAGTGTCCTATCTACAGGTTATAGAGCAGATTGTACATAGTGTCCTATCTACAGGTTATAGAGCAGGAGAGCAGATTGTACATAGTGTCCTATCTACAGGTTATAGAGCAGATTGTACATAGTGTCCTATCTAGGTTAGGTTATACATAGTGTCCTATCTACAGGTTATAGAGCAGATTGTACATAGTGTCCTATCTACAGGTTATAGAGCAGATTGTACATAGTGTCCTATCTACAGGTTATAGAGCAGATTGTACATAGTGTCCTATCTACAGGTTATAGGTTATAGAGCAGATTGTACATAGTGTCCTATCTACAGGTTATAGAGCAGATTGTACATAGTGTCCTATCTACAGGTTATAGAGCAGATTGTACATAGTGTCCTATCTACAGGTTATAGAGCAGATTGTACATAGTGTCCTATCTACAGGTTATAGAGCAGATTGTACATAGTGTCCTATCTACAGGTTATAGAGCAGATTGTACATAGTGTCCTATCTACAGGTTATAGAGCAGATTGTACATAGTGTCCTATCTACAGGTTATAGAGCAGATTGTACATAGTGTCCTATCTACAGGTTATAGAGCAGATTGTACATAGTGTCCTATCTACAGGTTATAGAGCAGATTGTACATAGTGTCCTATCTACAGGTTATAGAGCAGATTGTACATAGTGTCCTATCTACAGGTTATAGAGCAGATTGTACATAGTGTCCTATCTACAGGTTATAGAGCAGATTGTACATAGTGTCCTATCTACAGGTTATAGAGCAGATTGTACATAGTGTCCTATCTACAGGTTATAGAGCAGATTGTACATAGTGTCCTATCTACAGGTTATAGAGCAGATTGTACATAGTGTCCTATCTACAGGTTATAGAGCAGATTGTACATAGTGTCCTATCTACAGGTTATAGAGCAGATTGTACATAGTGTCCTATCTACAGGTTATAGATTGTACATAGTGTCCTATCTACAGGTTATAGAGCAGATTGTACATAGTGTCCTATCTACAGGTTATAGAGCAGATTGTACATAGTGTCCTATCTACAGGTTATAGAGCAGATTGTACATAGTGTCCTATCTACAGGTTATAGAGCAGGAGAGCAGATTGTACATAGTGTCCTATCTACAGGTTATAGAGCAGATTGTACATAGTGTCCTATCTACAGGTTATAGAGCAGATTGTACATAGTGTCCTATCTACAGGTTATAGAGCAGATTGTACATAGTGTCCTATCTACAGGTTATAGAGCAGATTGTACATAGTGTCCTATCTACAGGTTATAGAGCAGATTGTACATAGTGTCCTATCTACAGGTTATAGAGCAGATTGTACATAGTGTCCTATCTACAGGTTATAGAGCAGATTGTACATAGTGTCCTATCTACAGGTTATAGAGCAGATTGTACATAGTGTCCTATCTACAGGTTATAGAGCAGATTGTACATAGTGTCCTATCTACAGGTTATAGAGCAGATTGTACATAGTGTCCTATCTACAGGTTATAGAGCAGATTGTACATAGTGTCCTATCTACAGGTTATAGAGCAGATTGTACATAGTGTCCTATCTACAGGTTATAGAGCAGATTGTACATAGTGTCCTATCTACAGGTTATAGAGCAGATTGTACATAGTGTCCTATCTACAGGTTATAGAGCAGATTGTACATAGTGTCCTATCTACAGGTTATAGAGCAGATTGTACATAGTGTCCTATCTACAGGTTATAGAGCAGATAGATGTACAAGTGTCCCATCTACAGGTTATAGAGAAGGAGGAGCAGACTGTACATAGTGTCCTATCTACAGGTTATAGAGCAGGATTGTACACAGTGTCCTATCTACAGGTTATAGAGCGGATTGTACATAGTGTCCTATCTACAGGTTATAGAGCAGATTGTACATAGTGTCCCATCTACAGGTTATGAGCAGATTGTACATAGTGTCCTATCTACAGGTTATAGAGCAGATTGTACACAGTGTCCTATCTACAGGTTATAGAGCCGAATGTACATAGTGTCCTCTCTACAGGTTATAGAGCAGATTGTACATAGTGTCCCATCTACAGGTTATAGAGCAGATTGTACATAGTGTCCTATCTACAGGTTATAGAGCAGATTGTGCATAGTGTCCTATCTACAGGTTATAGAGCAGATTGTACATAGTGTCCTATCTACAGGTTATAGAGCAGATTGTACATAGTGTCCTATCTACAGGTTATAGACAGGGGATTGTACATAGTGTCCGATCTACAGGTTATAGAGCAGATTGTACATATGTCCTATCTACAGGTTATAGAGCAGATTGGCATAGTGTCCTATCTACAGGTTATAGAGCAGATTGTACATAGTGTCCTATCTACAGGTTATAGAGCAGGGGGGGCGATTGTACATAGTGTCCTATCTACAGGTTATAGAGCAGATTGCACATAGTGTCCTATCTACAGGTTATAGAGCAGATTGTACACAGTGTCCTATCTACAGGTTATAGAGCAGATTGTACATAGTGTCCCATCTACAGGTTATAGAGCAGATTGTACATAGTGTCCTATCTACAGGTTATAGAGCAGATTGTACATAGTGTCCTATCTACAGGTTATAGAGCAGATTGTACATAGTGTCCTATCTACAGGTTATAGAGCAGATTGTACATAGTGTCCTATCTACAGGTTATAGAGCAGATTTGTACATAGTGTCCTATCTACAGGTTATAGAGCAGATTGTACATAGTGTCCTATCTACAGGTTATAGAGCAGATTGTACATAGTGTCCTATCTACAGGTTATAGAGCAGATTGTACATAGTGTCCTATCTACAGGTTATAGAGCAGATTGTACATAGTGTCCTATCTACAGGTTATAGAGAGGAGCAGATTGTACACAGTGTCCTATCTACAGGTTATAGAGCAGATTGTACACAGTGTCCTATCTACAGGTTACAGAGCAGATTGTACATAGTGTCCTATCTACAGGTTATAGAGCAGATTGTACATAGTGTCCTATCTACAGGTTATAGAGCAGATTGTACATAGTGTCCTATCTACAGGTTATAGAGCAGATTGTACATAGTGTCCTATCTACAGGTTATAGAGCAGATTGTACATAGTGTCCTATCTACAGGTTATAGAGCAGATTGTACATAGTGTCCTATCTACAGGTTATAGAGCAGGGAGATTGTACATAGTGTCCTATCTACAGGTTATAGAGCAGGGATTGTACATAGTGTCCTATCTACAGGTTATAGAGCAGATTGTACATAGTGTCCTATCTACAGGTTATAGAGCAGATTGTACATAGTGTCCTATCTACAGGTTATAGAGCAGATTGTACATAGTGTCCTATCTACAGGTTATAGAGCAGATTGTACATAGTGTCCTATCTACAGGTTAGTAGAGCTAGGGATTGTACATAGTGTCCTATCTACAGGTTATAGAGCAGATTGTACATAGTGTCCTATCTCAGGTTATAGAGCAGATTGTACATAGTGTCCTATCTACAGGTTATAGAGCAGATGTCCTATCTACAGGTTATAGAGCAGATTGTACATAGTGTCCTATCTACAGGTTATAGAGCAGATTGTACATAGTGTCCTATCTACAGGTTATAGAGCAGATTGTACATAGTGTCCTATCTACAGGTTATAGAGCAGATTGTACATAGTGTCCTATCTACAGGTTATAGAGCAGATTGTACATAGTGTCCTATCTACAGGTTATAGAGCAGATTGTACATAGTGTCATATCTACAGGTTATAGAGCAGGATTGTACATAGTGTCCTATCTACAGGTTATAGAGCGGATTGTACATAGTGTCCTATCTACAGGTTATAGAGCAGATTGTACATAGTGTCCTATCTACAGGCTATAGAGCAGATTGTACATAGTGTCCTATCTACAGGTTATAGAGCAGATTGTACATAGTGGTCCTATCTACAGGTTATAGAGCAGATTGTACATAGTGTCCTATCTACAGGTTATAGAGCAGATTGTACATAGTGTCCTATCTACAGGTTATAGAGCAGATTGTACATAGTGTCCCATCCACAGGTTATAGAGCAGATTGTACATAGTGTCCCATCTACAGGTTATAGAGCAGATTGTACATAGTGTCCTATCTACAGGTTATAGAGCAGATTGTACATAGTGTCCTATCTACTGGTTATAGAGCAGATTGTACATAGTGTCCCATCTACAGGTTATAGAAGAGCAGATTGTACATAGTGTCCTATCTACAGGTTATAGAGCAGGATTGTACATAGTGTCCTATCTACAGGTTATAGAGCAGATTGTACATAGTGTCCTATCTAGAGGTTATAGAGCAGATTGTACATAGTGTCCCATCTACAGGTTATAGAGCAGATTGTACATAGTGGTCCTATCTACAGGTTATAGAGCTAGGGGAGGAGCATAGTGTCCCATCTACAGGTTATAGAGCAGATTGTACATAGTGTCCCATCTACAGGTTATAGAGCAGATTGTACATAGTGTCCTATCTACAGGTTATATAGCAGATTGTACATAGTGTCCTATCTACAGGTTATAGAGCAGATTGTACATAGTGTCCTATCTACAGGTTATAGAGCGGATAGTACATAGTGTCCTATCTACAGGTTATAGGAGCGGTTGTACATAGTGTCCTATCTACAGGTTATAGAGCAGATTGTACATAGTGTCCTATCTACAGGTTATAGAGCAGATTGTACATAGCGTCCTATCTACAGGTTATAGAGCAGATTGTACACAGTGTCCTATCTACAGGTTATAGAGCAGATTGTACATAGTGTCCTATCTACAGGTTATAGAGCAGATTGTACACAGCGTCCCATCTACAGGTTATAGAGCAGATTGTACACAGTGTCCTTTCTACAGGTTATAGAGCAGATTGTACACAGTGTCCCATCTACAGGTTATAGAGCAGATTGTACACAGTGTCCTTTCTACAGGTTATAGAGCAGATTGTACATAGCGTCCTATCTACAGGTTATAGAGCAGATTGTACACAGTGTCCTATCTACAGGTTATAGAGCAGATTGTACACAGTGTCCTATCTACAGGTTATAGAGTAGATTGTACATAGTGTCCTATCTGCAGGTTATAGAGCAGATTGTACATAGTGTCCTATCTACAGGTTATAGAGCAGATTGTACATAGTGTCCTATCTACAGGTTATAGAGCAGATTGTACATAGTGTCCTATCTACAGGTTATAGAGCAGATTGTACACAGTGTCCTATCTACAGGTTATAGAGCAGATTGTACATAGTGTCCTATCTACAGGTTATAGAGCAGGAGGAGCAGATTGTACATAGTGTCCTATCTACAGGTTATAGATCAGATTGTACATAGTGTCCTATCTACAGGTTATAGAGCAGATTGTACATAGTGTCCTATCTACAGGTTATAGAGCAGATTGTACATAGTGTCCTATCTACAGGTTATAGAGCAGATTGTACATAGTGTCCTATCTACAGGTTATAGAGCAGATTGTACATAGTGTCCTATCTACAGGTTATAGAGCGGATTGTACATAGTGTCCTATCTACAGGTTATAGAGCAGATTGTACATAGTGTCCTATCTACAGGTTATAGAGCAGATTGTACATAGTGTCCTATCTACAGGTAATAGTGCAGATTGTACATAGTGTCCTATCTACAGGTTATAGAGCAGATTGTACATAGTGTCCTATCTACAGGTTATAGAGCGGACTGTACATAGTGTCCTATCTACAGGTTATAGAGCAGATTGTACATAGTGTCCTATCTACAGGTAATAGTGCAGATTGTACATAGTGTCCTATCTACAGGTTATAGAGCAGATTGGACATAGTGTCCTATCTGCAGGTTATAGAGCAGATTGTACATAGTGTCCTATCTACAGATTATAGAGCAGATTGTACATAGTGTCCTATCTACAGGTTATAGAGCAGATTGTACATAGCGTCCTATCTACAGGTTATAGAGCAGATTGTACATAGTGTCCTATCTACAGGTTATAGAGCGGATTGTACACAGTGTCCTATCTACAGGTTATAGAGCAGGAGGAGCAGATTGTACATAGTGTCCTATCTGCAGGTTATAGAGCAGATTGTACATAGTGTCCTATCTACAGGTTATAGAGCAGATTGTACATAGTGTCCTATCTACAGGTTATAGAGCAGATTGTACATAGTGTCCTATCTACAGGTTATAGAGCAGATTGTACATAGCGTCCTATCTAAAGGTTATAGAGCAGGTGGGCAGATTGTACATAGTGTCCTATCTACAGGTTATAGAGCAGATTGTACACAGTGTCCTATCTACAGGTTATAGAGCAGGGATTGTACATAGTGTCCTATCTAAAGGTTATAGAGCAGGAGGAGCAGATTGTACATAATGTCCTATCTACAGGTTATAGAGCAGATTGTACACAGTGTCCTATGTACAGGTTATAGAGCAGATTGTACATAGTGTCCTATCTACAGGTTATAGAGCAGATTGTACATAGTGTCCTATCTACAGGTTATAGAGCAGATTGTACATAGTGTACTATCTACAGGTTATAGAGCGGATTGTACATAGTGTCCTATCTACAGGTTATAGAGCAGATTGTACATAGTGTCCTATCTACAGGTTATAGAGCAGATTATACATAGTGTCCTATCTACAGGTTATAGAGCAGATTGTACATAGTGTACTATCTACAGGTTATAGAGCAGATTGTACATAGTGTCCTATCTACAGGTTATAGAGCAGATTGTACATACAGTGTCCTATCTACAGGTTATAGAGCAGATTATACATAGTGTCCTATCTACAGGTTATAGAGCAGATTGTACATAGTGTCCCATCTACAGGTTATAGAGCGGATTGTACATAGTGTCCTATCTACAGGTTATAGAGCAGATTGTACACAGTGTCCTATCTACAGGTTATAGAGCAGATTGTACATAGCGTCCTATCTACAGGTTATAGAGCAGATTGTACATAGTGTCCTATCTACAGGTTATAGAGCAGATTGTACATAGTGTCCTATCTACAGGTTATAGAGCAGATTGTACATAGTGTCCTATCTACAGGTTATAGAGCAGGAGGAGCAGATTGTACATAGTGTCCTATCTACAGGTTATAGAGCGGATTGTACACAGTGTCCTATCTACAGGTTATAGAGCAGATTGTACATAGTGTCCCATCTACAGGTTATAGAGCAGATTGTACATAGTGTCCCATCTACAGGTTATAGAGCAGATTGTACATAGTGTCCTATCTACAGGTTATAGAGCAGATTGTACATAGTGTCCTATCTACAGGTTATAGAGCAGATTGTACATATTGTCCTATCTACAGGTTATAGAGCAGGATTGTACATAGTGTCCTATCTACAGGTTATAGAGCAGGAGGAGCAGATTGTACATAGTGTCCTATCTACAGGTTATAGAGCGGATTGTACACAGTGTCCTATCTACTGGTTATAGAGCAGATTGTACATAGTGTCCCATCTACAGGTTATAGAGCAGATTGTACATAGTGTCCTATCTACAGGTTATAGAGCAGATTGTACATAGTGTCCTATCTACAGGTTATAGAGCAGATTGTACATAGTGTCCTATCTACAGGTTATATAGCAGATTGTACATAGTGTCCTATCTACAGGTTATAGAGTGGATTGTACATAGTGTCCTATCTACAGGTTATAGAGCAGATTGTACATAGTGTCCTATCTACAGGTTATAGAGCAGATTGTACATAGTGTCCTATCTACAGGTTATAGAGCAGATTGTACATAGTGTCCTATCTACAGGTTATAGAGCAGATTGTACACAGTGTCCTATCTACAGGTTATAGAGCAGATTGTACATAGTGTCCTATCTACAGGTTATAGAGCAGATTGTACATAGTGTCCTATCTACAGGTTATAGAGCAGATTGTACATAGTGTCCTATCTACAGGTTATAGTGCAGATTGTACATAGTGTCCTATCTACAGGTTATAGAGCAGATTGTACATAGTGTCCTATCTACAGGTTATAGAGCGGATTGTACATAGTGTCCTATCTACAGGTTATAGAGCAGATTGTACATAGTGTCCTATCTACAGGTTATAGAGCAGATTGTACATAGTGTCCTATCTACAGGTTATAGAGCGGATTGTACATAGTGTCCTATCTACAGGTTATAGAGCAGGATTGTACATAGTGTCCTATCTACAGGTTATAGAGCAGGAGGAGCAGATTGTACATAGTGTCCTATCTGCAGGTTATAGAGCAGATTGTACATAGTGTCCTATCTGCAGGTTATAGAGCAGATTGTACATAGTGTCCTATCTACAGGTTATAGAGCAGGGGAGCAGATTGTACATAGCGTCCTATCTACAGGTTATAGAGCAGGTGGAGCAGATTGTACATAGTGTCCTATCTACAGGTTATAGAGCAGATTGTACACAGTGTCCTATCTACAGGTTATAGAGCAGGAGGAGGATTGTACATAGTGTCCTATCTAAAGGTTATAGAGCAGGAGGAGCAGATTGTACATAGTGTCCTATCTACAGGTTATAGAGCAGATTGTACACAGTGTCCTATGTACAGGTTATAGAGCAGATTGTACATAGTGTCCTATCTACAGGTTATAGAGCAGATTGTACATAGTGTCCTATCTACAGGTTATAGAGCAGATTGTACATAGTGTCCTATCTACAGGTTATAGAGCAGATTGTACATAGTGTCCTATCTACAGGTTATAGAGCAGATTGTACATAGTGTCCTATCTACAGGTTATAGAGCAGATTGTACATAGTGTCCTATCTACAGGTTATAGAGCAGATTGTACATAGTGTCCTATCTACAGGTTATAGAGCAGATTGTACATAGTGTCCTATCTACAGGTTATAGAGCAGATTGTACATAGTGTCCTATCTACAGGTTATAGAGCAGATTATATTGCATAGTGTCCTATCTACAGGTTATAGAGCAGATTGTACATAGTGTCCCATCTACAGGTTATAGAGCGGATTGTACATAGTGTCCTATCTACAGGTTATAGAGCAGATTGTACACAGTGTCCTATCTACAGGTTATAGAGCAGATTGTACATAGCGTCCTATCTACAGGTTATAGAGCAGATTGTACATAGTGTCCTATCTACAGGTTATAGAGCAGATTGTACATAGTGTCCTATCTACAGGTTATAGAGCAGATTGTACATAGTGTCCTATCTACAGGTTATATAGCAGATTGTACATAGTGTCCTATCTACAGGTTATAGAGCAGATTGTACATAGTGTCCTATCTACAGGTTATAGAGCAGATTGTACATAGTGTCCTATCTACAGGTTATAGAGCAGATTGTACATAGTGTACTATCTACAGGTTATAGAGCAGATTGTACATAGTGTCCTATCTACAGGTTATACAGCAGATTGTACATAGTGTCCTATCTACAGGTTATAGAGCGGATTGTACATAGTGTCCTATCTACAGGTTATAGAGCAGATTGTACATAGTGTACTATCTACAGGTTATAGAGCGGATTGTACATAGTGTCCTATCTACAGGTTATAGAGCAGATTGTACATAGTGTCCTATCTACAGGTTATAGAGCAGATTGTACATAGTGTCCTATCTACAGGTTATAGAGCAGATTGTACATAGTGTCCTATCTACAGGTTATAGAGCGGATTGTACATAGTGTCCTATCTACAGGTTATAGAGCAGATTGTACATAGTGTCCTATCTACAGGTTATAGAGCAGATTGTACATAGTGTCCTATCTACAGGTTATAGAGCAGATATCCCATATCACAAGGCAGTCGGTGAGTCAAAAGCAAACTGAGCATCTGTTACATCCAACAGAGGGCGCATGGGCTCCCAGCTCCTTTCCCATAATGCCTTGTGATATGTAGATGCTTAGTAGAGGGCGAAAGGCAACTCAAAACTCTACACACCTTAACTGGTGGTCTCCTCAAGGAGAGATGTCCCTGTCCATAACCCACTCATTGCTCCCACAAAGCCAGCCAGTACACTTTGCTCTGCACTGATGAGGGACAAAAAATCCTGAAACGGCGCTGTATGCAGATAAGTGAAACTGGCTTGGCTAAAATCCCTTTTGCTGTCTCAAGACTGGGTGAGTCAAAAGCAAACTGAGGATCTGTTACATCCAACAGAGGGCGCATGAGCTCCCAGCTCCTTTCCCATAATGCCTTGTGACCACATTATGTCGCCTTGCCACTCTGTGGCCTTCTCATGCTGCTGCCACTGGGTCACTGTATGGCCTCCTTATGCTGCTGCCACCTAAACATTATGTCACCTTGCCTCTCTGTGACATACCCATGCTGCTGCCACCGGGTCACTCTATGGCCTCCTCATGCTGCTGCCACCAGGTCACTGTATGGCCTCCTAATGCTGCTGCCATCTCCACATTATATCACCTTGCCACTCTGTGGCCTCCTAACGCTGCTGCTACCTCAACATTATGTCACTTCTCATGCTGTTCCCACCCTCCCCACTCCATGACTTGGCCACTATTTTGCCTTTTTTGCCTGGTTGACATCATCATTTATTTGACCCTTCTTCTGATCTTTCAGAAGGAAGGAAAAATGAGACGCACAATGGATCCTGTCTGTGTAGCAGCTGTAAAGCCTGTTTGGTCCCATCAGAATTGGCTTATGATTTGGTAGCCAAAAGCAGGAGTGGGTGCAAAACACAGAAGACATGCAAATATTCCATTCATGTGTCATCTCTGTTTTGAATCCACTCCTGTTTTTTTTTTTGGCATCAGCAATACTGATGGATTACTGAGCAAATCCTGACCGACTAAAGACGGATGCTCAACAGACAGGATCCGTTTTTTGGGGGGGTTATTGTTCTGATGGATCAGAGGAAGGGCAAAATAATCAGTGACGTCAACACAAACTTACTGCTGACACCCTCTCCACTCTGTCAGGGGGGGGGCGCTACTTGTATAAGTGTTTAATAGAACAGGTTCTGTAGACATCTATGTGGGATCAGCAGATGACAGTGTAAATGGAGTGCGCTCTTTCACGCTACAGTAAGATGTTGGGCCTCTGCAAGGTTCTTTCTACCTGGCACTTACATCGACCTGTAAGGCTGAGTTCACACTTGAGTTAGTTGGTCAGTTTTGGCCCCGTAACTGTCCAAATAAGTGAAGTGTGCAGCGGTTCTAAGAGCGACGCCTGTCATGTGCGTGTCATACTGACTCACAGTATTGTGTCACTACCACAGTAGGCTCCCTATGTGTTTTACTGCAAGGCACAGTGTCCTACACCACTATACAGACTCTCTGAAGACAGGAAATAGCTGTTTTTTAATGCTATTTGCCGCAAATTAATTCGGATCGAATTGAATTGTTTTGGAAACTTCGGAGAATCGGTCGAATAGAATTTTTGAAAAATTCGCTCTCTAGTAACAACCAGTAAAATAGTGAATGCAGCTCTGGATGTGACTGGAGTAGAAGTCATGATGTAATGTCAGAATTGTGACAGCAGCTCTAGATGTGACTGTAGCATAAGATGTGATGTACAATGTGATAGACCTTTTTCATTTTCCTGGGCCCATCTGACCTACAGAGCTGTGTGTGAGACTGTCAGATGAGCAATAATTTGGGTTTTCTCTCCCCCAGGTACAGTATGAAGGGCAGAGAGTGGCACCCCAGGGTGATGTTCTCCTGCAGGGCACAGTGAGTATAATACACAACAGCAGGTGCTAGATGACCAATAGTATACTGTATATGACACTCTCTACATATCATCCACTCCACATCTCCAGGGCTTCACTTACCATGGGATTAAAGCCATAACACCCCCTGCCCTGACTGTGCCACGCTGACGTGCAGGATATGGCACAGAAAAGCATCTTCATATAGTCACATCCAACATTACAGAGTTGGATGTCGGGCCCCTGTTATCTCATCTTTTGCCATCAATGCCAATGGACACAACTGAAGTTACATTAGGGTGTGTTGGAAATGGGAAGTCAGAGAGAGGTGCTCAATGACCAGAGCAAGAGGCTGAGGGACCAGGGCCTTCATACTGCTAAATGCCGGGGTGGGGGTCTGTGTGGCTGTGGTCATCATATATACCAAGGTGGCCCCTGGATCACCATCCTTGCCTGTAACTGAGGAGATAATAGAACAAAAGAGGAGTAAGGGACCTTCCCGCAAGGGCTTACAATCTTTGAGGAAAGAGGGATAGAGACAGTGAGGAAGGTGGGGGGGGGGGGGGAGAAACTGTTCAGATGGTGGTGTTGTGGAAATAGTGTAATTGGAGGTTGTAGGCCTTCCTGAAGAAGTATTCAGGGTCCTCTTGATGCTTGTAATTGTGGAGTCTTGTGTGCTGTGGTAGTGAGTTCCACAATATGGGGGATGCATAGGAGTCTTCGAGACGGTTGTGTGTAGAGTGGGTAAGAGCAGAACGTAGTAAGAGGTCTTGAGAGGATCGGAGGTTACGTGTGGGCAGGTAGCGGGACATTAGGTCAGAGATGTCTGGAGGGGACAGGTTGTGGATGACTTTGTATGTAAGCGTTAACATTATACATTCTATTCGCTGGGTGACAGGTAGTCAGTGAAGGGATTGGAAGAGGGGAGCAAGCAATGAAGAACGGGGGGAGAGGTGTATTAAGCGAGCGACAGTGTAGGGTGAACTGGAGGGGGGTGAGAACATTTGCTGGGAGGCATTGGAGAAGGGTGTTACAGTAGTCTAGGCGGGAGATTATGAGGGCATGGAGTAGCATCTTTGTAGTTTCAGGGGTGAGGAAGGAGCCGATTTGGTGGATGTTCTTGAGTTGGTTGTTGAGGAGGTGTTGAGGGTTTGGATGTGTGGCTTGAAGAATAGGTCAGTGTCAAAGGTTATCTCAAAGCAGGGGACCTATGGGACTGGGGTAAGTGTAGCACCATTAACTATGATAGATGGGTCAGGTAGAAGGACCATGCAAGGTGGGGAAAAGATTATGAACTCCGTTTTCTCCATGTTGAGTTTGAGAAAGCGGGAGGAGAGAAAGGAGGCTATGGCTGCTAGACACTCTGGACAACAGAGCGGTCATATCTGGTCCAGAGAAATATATTTCACTGTCGTCGGCGTAGCAATGGTATTGAAAACTGTGAAATTCTATGAGTTGGCCAAGGGTGTAGATGGAGAACAGGAGGGGTCCTAGGACAGAGCCTTGGGGGACACCTACAGAAAGAGGACGCAGTGAGGAGGTGGTGTGCGAGTGGGAGACGCTGAATGTACGGTAGTTGAAGTACGAGGAGATCCAGATAAGGGCCAAGTCTGTGATGCCAAGGGATGAGAGAGTTTCTAACAAGAGGGAATAGTTGACTGTGTCAAAGGCAGAGGAGAGGTCAAGGAGGAGGAGGACAGAGGAACGACAGGGGACAGATGAGTGACGCTTGGCTTTGGCAGTTAGTAGGTCGTAAGTGACCTTGGTTAGGGCAGTTTCTGTGGAGTGATGGGGTCTGAAGCCTGACTGTAGTCTGTCACAGAGTACGTTATCAGGCGATACCTTTTAGAGGCTAACTGAGTATATTTATAAGTAAGCTTTCAGGAGTACTCGCTCCCTTCATCAGACATGGTGTCACATGTCACACCATGTCTGATGAAGGGAGCGAGTACTCCTGAAAGCTTACTTATAAATATACTCAGTTAGCCTCTAAAAGGTATCGCCTGATTTCTTCACTCTTCCACTACTTTCAATGGCTAACACGGTACAACATTATACTACTACAGAGTACGTTGGACGAGAGATAGGAGGACAGTTCAGAGTGGACGTGTTGTTCAAGCAATTTTGAGGCGTATGGGAGCAGTGAGATGGGGCGATAGTTGGCTGGAGAGGACAGGTCGAGGGAGGGTTTCTTAAGTATAGGTGTGACGGTAGTATGTCTGAAGGCGGAAGGAAAGGATCCCCTGGTTAGGGATAGGTTGAAGAGATGGGTTAGGGTAGGAGTAAAGACTTCAGAGAGGTTGGGGATGAGATGTGACAGGATCGGGTCAAGCGAACAGGTGGTGAGGCAGCATTTTGAAATTAGAGTGGACTGACCCCTTGGGTACACCACATATACCAGAGGACCTGGCACTGACCCCTGGGGTGCACCACATATACCAGAGGACCCGGCACTGACTCCTGGGATACACCACATATAATAGAGGACCCGACACTGACCCCTGGGGTACATCACATATAACAGAGGACCCGACACTGACCCCTGGGGTACACCACATATACCAGAGGACCCAGCACTGACCCCTGGGGTACAGCACATATACCAGAGGACCCGGCACTGACCCCTGGGGTACAGCACATATACCAGAGGACCCGGCACTGACCTCTGGGGTACAGCACATATACCAGAGGACCCGGCACTGACCCCTGGGGTACAGCACATATACCAGAGGACCCGGCACTGACCACTGGGGTACAGCACATATACCAGAGGACCCGGCACTGACCCCTGGGGTACAGCACATATACCAGAGGACCCGGCACTGACTCCTGGGATACACCACATATACCAGAGGACCCGGCACTGACCCCTGGGGTACACCACATATAACAGAGGACCCGGCACTGACCCCTGGGGTACACCACATATACCAGAGGACCCGGCACTGACCCCTGGGGTACACGACATATAACAGAGGACCCGGCACTGACCCCTGGGGTACACCACATATACCAGAGGACCCAGCACTGACCCCTGGGGTACAGCACATATACCAGAGGACCCGGCACTGACCCCTGGGGTACAGCACATATACCAGAGGACCCGGCACTGACCCCTGGGGTACAGCACATATACCAGAGGACCTGGCACTGACCCCTGGGGTACAGCACATATACCAGAGGACCCGGCACTGACTCCTGGGATACACCACATATACCAGAGGACCCGGCACTGACCCCTGGGGTACACCACATATATCAGAGGACCCGGCACTGACTCCTGGGATACACTACATATAACAGAGGATCCAGCACTGACCCCTGGGGAAAAGCACATAAAACAGAGGACCCAGCACTGACCCCTGGGGTACACGACATATACCAGAGGACCCGGCACTGACCCCTGGGGTACAGCACATATACCAGAGGACCCGGCACTGACCCCTGGGGTACAGCACATATACCAGAGGACCCGGCACTGACTCCTGGGATACACCACATATACCAGAGAACCCGGCACTGACTCCTGGGATACACCACATATACCAGAGGACCCGGCACTGACCCCTGGGGTACAGCACATATACCAGAGGACCCGGCACTGACCCCTGGGGTACAGCACATATACCAGAGGACCCGGCACTGACTCCTGGGATACACCACATATACTAGAGGACCCGGCACTGACCCCTGGGGTACACCACATATATCAGAGGACCCGGCACTGACTCCTGGGATACACTACATATAACAGAGGATCCAGCACTGACCCCTGGGGTAAAGCACATAAAACAGAGGACCCAGCACTGACCCCTGGGGTACATGACATATAACAGAGGACCCGGCACTGACTCCTGGGGTACACCACATATAACAGAGGACCCGGCACTGACCCCTGGGGTACACCACATATACCAAAGGACCCGGAACTGACCCCTGGGGTACACCACATATACCTGAGGATCCGGCACTGACCCCTGGGATACACCACATATACCAGAGGACCCGGCACTGACCCCTGGAATACACCACATATACCAGAGGACACGGCACTAACCCCTGGGGTACACCACATATAACAGAGGACCCGGCACTGACGCCTGGGATACACCATATATACCTGAGGATCCAGCACTGACACCTGGGGTACACCACATATACCTGAGGATCCAGCACTGACACCTGGGGTACATCACATATAACAGAGGACCCGGCATTAACCCCTGGGGTACACCACATATACCAGAGGACCCGGCACTGACTCCTGGGATACATCACATATACCAGAGGACGCGGCACTGACTCCTGGGATACACCACATATACCAGAGGACCCGGCACTGACCCCTGGGGTACACCATATATACCAGAGGACCCGGCACTGACTCCTGGGATACACCACATATACCAGAGGACCCGGCACTGACCCCCGGGATACCATATATATCTGAGGATCCAGCACTGACACCTGGGGTACACCACATATACCTGAGGATCCAGCACTGACACCTAGGGTACAGCACATATACCAGAGGACCCGGCACTGACCCCTGGGGTACAGCACATATACCTGAGGACCCGGCACTGACCCCTGGGGTACACCACATATACCAGAGGACCTGGCACTGACCCCTGGGGTACAGCACATATACCTGAGGATCCAGCACTGACACCTGGGGTACACCACATATACCTGAGGATCCAGCACTGACACCTGGGGTACACCACATATACCTGAGGATCCAGCACTGACACCTAGGGTACAGCACATATACCAGAGGACACGGCACTGACTCCTGGGATACACCACATATACCAGAGGACCCGGCACTGACCCCTGGGGTACACCATATATACCTGAGGATCCAGCACTGACTCCTGGGATACACCACATATACCAGAGGACCCGGCACTGACCCCTGGGGTACACCATATATACCAGAGGACCCGGCACTGACTCCTGGGATACACCACATATACCAGAGGACCCGGCACTGACCCCTGGGATACACCACATATACCAGAGGACGCGGCACTGACTCCTGGGATACACCACATATACCAGAGGACCCGGCACTGACCCCTGGGGTACACCATATATACCAGAGGACCCGGCACTGACTCCTGGGATACACCACATATACCAGAGGACCCGGCACTGACCCCTGGGATACACCACATATACCAGAGGACCCAGCACTGACCCCTGGGGTACAGCACATATAACAGAGGACCCGGCACTGACCCCTGGGGTACACCATATATACCAGAGGACCCGGCACTGACCCCTGGGGTACAGCACATATACCTGAGGACCCGGCACTGACCCCTGGGGTACACCACATATACCTGAGGATCCAGCACTAACACCTGGGGTACAGCACATATCCCAGAGGACCCGGCACTGACCCCTGGGGTACACCACATATACCAGAGGACCCGGCACTGACCCCTGGGGTACAGCACATATACCAGAGGACCCGGCACTGACCCCTGGGGTACACCACATATACCAGAGGACCCGGCACTGACTCCTGGGGTACAGCACATATACCAGAGGACACGGCACTGACCCCTGGGGTACAGCACATATACCAGAGGACCCGGCACTGACCCCTGGGGTACACCACATATACCTGAGGATCCAGCACTGACACCTGGGATACACCACATATACCAGAGGACCCAGCACTGACCCCTGGGGTACACCACATATACCAGAGGACCCGGCACTGACCCCTGGGATACATCACATATAACAGAGGACCCGGCACTGACCCCTGGGGTACAGCACATATACCTGAGGACCCGGCACTGACCCCTGGGGTACACCATATATACCAGAGGACCCGGCACTGACCCCTGGGGTACAGCACATATACCAGAGGACCCAGCACTGACCCCTGCGGTACACCACATATACCAGAGGACCCATAACTGACCCCTGGGGTACAGCACATATACCTGAGGACCCGGCACTGACCCCTGGGATACATCACATATAACAGAGGACCCGGCACTGACCCCTGGGGTACAGCACATATACCTGAGGACCCGGCACTGACCCCTGGGGTACACCATATATGCCAGAGGACCCGGCACTGACCCCTGGGGTACAGCACATATAACAGAGGACCCGGCACTGACCCATGTGGTACACCACATATACCTGAGGATCCAGCACTGACACCTGGGGTACACCACATATACCTGAGGATCCAGCACTGACACCTGGGGTACACCACATATACCTGAGGATCCAGCACTGACACCTGGGGTACACCACATATACCAGAGGACCCGGCACTGACCCCTGGGGTACACCACATATACCAGAGGACCCGGCACTGACTCCTGGGATACATCACATATACCAGAGGACGCGGCACTGACTCCTGGGATACACCACATATACCAGAGGACCCGGCACTGACCCCTGGGGTACACCATATATACCAGAGGACCCGGCACTGACTCCTGGGATACACCACATATACCAGAGGACCAGGCACTGACCCCTGGGGTACACCATATATACCAGAGGACCCGGCACTGACTCCTGGGATACACCACATATACCAGAGGACCCGGCACTGACCCCTGGGATACACCATATATACCTGAGGATCCAGCACTGACTCCTGGGGTACACCACATATACCTGAGGATCCAGCACTGACACCTAGGGTACAGCACATATACCAGAGGACCCGGCACTGACCCCTGGGGTACAGCACATATACCTGAGGACCCGGCACTGACCCCTGGGGTACACCACATATACCAGAGGACCTGGCACTGACCCCTGGGGTACAGCACATATACCTGAGGATCCAGCACTGACACCTGGGGTACACCACATATACCTGAGGATCCAGCACTGACACCTAGGGTACAGCACATATAACAGAGGACCCGGCACTGACCCCTGGGGTACACCACATATACCAGAGGACCCGGCACTGACCCCTGGGGTACACCATATATAACTGAGGATCCAGCACTGACTCCTGGGATACACCACATATACCAGAGGACCCGGCACTGACCCCTGGGGTACACCATATATACCAGAGGACCCGGCACTGACTCCTGGGATACACCACATATACCAGAGGACCCGGCACTGACCCCTGGGATACACCACATATACCAGAGGACGCGGCACTGACTCCTGGGATACACCACATATACCAGAGGACCCGGCACTGACCCCTGGGGTACACCATATATACCAGAGGACCCGGCACTGACTCCTGGGATACACCACATATACCAGAGGACCCGGCACTGACCCCTGGGATACACCACATATACCAGAGGACCCAGCACTGACCCCTGGGGTACAGCACATATAACAGAGGACCCGGCACTGACCCCTGGGGTACACCATATATACCAGAGGACCCGGCACTGACCCCTGGGGTACAGCACATATACCTGAGGACCCGGCACTGACCCCTGGGGTACAGCACATATAACAGAGGACCCGGCACTGACCCCTGGGGTACACCACATATACCTGAGGATCCAGCACTAACACCTGGGGTACAGCACATATACCAGAGGACCCGGCACTGACCCCTGGGGTACACCACATATACCAGAGGACCCGGCACTGACCCCTGGGGTACAGCACATATACCAGAGGACCCGGCACTGACCCCTGGGGTACACCACATATACCAGAGGACGCGGCACTGACTCCTGGGATACACCACATATACCAGAGGACACGGCACTGACCCCTGGGGTACAGCACATATAACAGAGGATCCGGCACTGACCCCTGGGGTACAGCACATATAACAGAGGACCCGGCACTGACCCCTGGGGTACACCACATATACCTGAGGATCCAGCACTGACACCTGGGGTACACCACATATACCTGAGGATCCAGCACTGACACCTGGGATACACCACATATACCAGAGGACACGGCACTAACCCCTGGGGTACACCACATATACCAGAGGACCCGGCACTGACCCCTGGGGTACACCACATATACCAGAGGACGCGGCACTGACCCCTGGGGTACACCACATATACCAGAGGACCCGTCACTGACCCCTGGGGTACATCACATATAACAGAGGACCCGGCACTGACCCCTGGGGTACAGCACATATACCTGAGGACCCGGCACTGACCCCCTGGGGTACACCATATATGCCAGAGGACCCGGCACTGACCCCTGGGGTACAGCACATATACCTGAGGACCCGGCACTGACCCCTGGGATACATCACATATAACAGAGGACCCGGCACTGACCCCTGGGGTACACCACATATACCTGAGGATCCAGCACTGACACCTGGGGTACACCACATATACCTGAGGATCCAGCACTGACACCTGGGGTACACCACATATACCTGAGGATCCAGCACTAACCCCTGGGGTACACCACATATACCAGAGGACCCGGCACTGACTCCTGGGATACATCACATATACCAGAGGACGCGGCACTGACTCCTGGGATACACCACATATACCAGAGGACCCGGCACTGACCCCTGGGGTACACCATATATACCAGAGGACCCGGCACTGACTCCTGGGATACACCACATATACCAGAGGACCCGGCACTGACCCCTGGGGTACACCATATATACCAGAGGACCCGGCACTGACTCCTGGGATACACCACATATACCAGAGGACCCGGCACTGACCCCTGGGATACACCATATATACCTGAGGATCCAGCACTGACTCCTGGGGTACACCACATATACCTGAGGATCCAGCACTGACACCTAGGGTACAGCACATATACCAGAGGACCCGGCACTGACCCCTGGGGTACAGCACATATACCTGAGGACCCGGCACTGACCCCTGGGGTACACCACATATACCAGAGGACCTGGCACTGACCCCTGGGGTACAGCACATATACCTGAGGATCCAGCACTGACACCTGGGGTACACCACATATACCTGAGGATCCAGCACTGACACCTGGGGTACACCACATATACCTGAGGATCCAGCACTGACACCTAGGGTACAGCACATATACCAGAGGACACGGCACTGACTCCTGGGATACACCACATATACCAGAGGACCCGGCACTGACCCCTGGGGTACACCATATCTACCTGAGGATCCAGCACTGACTCCTGGGATACACCACATATACCAGAGGACCCGGCACTGACCCCTGGGGTACACCATATATACCAGAGGACCCGGCACTGACTCCTGGGATACACCACATATACCAGAGGACCCGGCACTGACTCCTGGGATACACCACATATACCAGAGGACCCGGCACTGAGCCCTGGGATACACCACATATACCAGAGGACCCAGCACTGACCCCTGGGGTACAGCACATATAACAGAGGACCCGGCACTGACCCCTGGGGTATACCATATATACCAGAGGACCCGGCACTGACCCCTGGGGTACAGCACATATACCTGAGGACCCGGCACTGACCCCTGGGGTACACCACATATACCTGAGGATCCAGCACTAACACCTGGGGTACAGCACATATACCAGAGGACCCAGCACTGACCCCTGGGGTACACCACATATACCAGAGGACCCGGCACTGACCCCTGGGGTACAGCACATATACCAGAGGACCCGGCACTGATCCCTGGGGTACACCACATATACCAGAGGACGCGGCACTGACTCCTGGGATACACCACATATACCAGAGGACACGGCACTGACCCCTGGGGTACAGCACATATAACAGAGGACCCGGCACTGACCCCTGGGGTACAGCACATATAACAGAGGACCCGGCACTGACCCCCTGGGGTACAGCACATATAACAGAGGACCCGGCACTGACCCCTGGGGTACACCACATATACCTGAGGATCCAGCACTGACACCTGGGGTACACCACATATACCTGAGGATCCAGCACTGATACCTGGGGTACACCACATATACCTGAGGATCCAGCACTGACACCTGGGATACACCACATATACCAGAGGACCCGGCACTGACCCCTGGGGTACAGCACATATACCTGAGGACCCAGCACTGACCCCTGGGGTACACCATATATACCAGAGGACCCAGCACTGACCCCTGGGGTACAGCACATATACCTGAGGATCCGGCACTGACCCCTGGGGTACAGCACATATACCAGAGGACCCGGCACTGACCCCTGGGGTACAGCACATATAACAGAGTACCCAGCACTGACCTCTGGGGTACACCACATATACCTGAGGATCCAGCACTGACACCTGGGGTACACCACATATACCAGAGGACACGGCACTGACCCCTGGGGTACACCACATATACCAGAGGACCCGGCACTGACCCCTGGGGTACACCACATATACCTGAGGATCCAGCACTGACACCTGGGATACACCACATATACCAGAGGACCCAGCACTGACCCCTGGGGTACACCACATATACCAGAGGACCCGGCACTGACCCCTGGGATACATCACATATAACATAGGACCCGGCACTGACCCCTGGGGTACAGCACATATACCTGAGGACCCGGCACTGACCCCTGGGGTACACCATATATACCAGAGGACCCAGCACTGACCCCTGGGGTATACCAAATATACCAGAGGACCCGGCACTGACCCCTGGGGTACAGCACATATACCAGAGGACCCAGCACTGACTCCTGGGGTACAGCACATATACCAGAGGACCCGGCACTGACACCTGGGGTACAGCACATATTCCAGAGGACCCGGCACTGACCCCTGGGGTACAGCACATATACCTGAGGACCCGGCACTGACCCCTGGGGTACACCATATATACCAGAGGACCCGGCACTGACCCCTGGGGTACAGCACATATAACAGAGGACCCGGCACTGACCCCTGGGGTACACCACATATACCTGAGGATCCAGCACTGACACCTGGGGTACACCACATATACCTGAGGATCCAGCACTGACACCTGGGATACACCACATATACCAGAGGACCCGGCACTGACCCCTGGGGTACACCACATATACCAGAGGACCCGGCACTGACCCCTGGGATACATCACATATAACAGAGGACCCGGCACTGACCCCTGGGGTACAGCACATATACCTGAGGACCCGGCACTGACCCCTGGGGTACAGCACATATAACAGAGGACCCGGCACTGACCCCTGGGGTACACCACATATACCTGAGGATCCAGCACTGACACCTGGGGTACAGCACATATACCTGAGGATCCAGCACTGACACCTGGGATACACCACATATACCAGAGGACCCGGCACTGACCCCTGGGGTACAGCACATATAACAGAGGACCCGGCACTGACCCCTGGGGTACACCACATATACCTGAGGATCCAGCACTGACACCTGGGGTACACCACATATACCTGAGGATCCAGCACTGACACCTGGGATACATCACATATACCAGAGGACCCGGCACTGACCCCTGGGGTACAGCACATATACATGAGGACCCGGCACTGACCCCTGGGGTACAGCACATATAACAGAGGACCCGGCACTGACCCCTGGGGTACACCACATATACCTGAGGATCCAGCACTGACACCTGGGGTACACCACATATACCTGAGGATCCAGCACTGACACCTGGGGTACATCACATATAACAGAGGACCCGGCACTGACCCCTGGGATACAGCACATATACCTGAGGACCCGGCACTGACCCCTGGGGTACAGCACATATACCAGAGGACCCAGCACTGACTCCTGGGGTACAGCACATATACCAGAGGACCCGGCACTGACCCCTGGGGTACACCATATATACCAGAGGACCCGGCACTGACACCTGGGGTACACCACATATACCTGAGGATCCAGCACTGACACCTGGGGTACACCACATATACCTGAGGATCCAGCACTGACACCTGGGGTACAGCACATATACCAGAGGACCCGGCACTGACCCCTGGGGTACAGCACATATACCTGAGGACCCGGCACTGACCCCTGGGGTACACCACATATACCAGAGGACCCAGCACTGACTCCTGGGGTACAGCACATATACCTGAGGATCCAGCACTGACCCCTGGGGTACAGCACATATACCTGAGGATCCAGCACTGACACCTGGGGTACACCACATATACCTGAGGATCCAGCACTGACACCTGGGATACATCACATATACCAGAGGACCCGGCACTGACCCCCTGGGGTACAGCACATATACCTGAGGACCCGGCACTGACCCCTGGGGTACAGCACATATACCAGAGGACCCGGCACTGACCCCTGGGGTACAGCACATATACCTGAGGACCCGGCACTGACCCCTGGGGTACAGCACATATAACAGAGGACCCGGCACTGACCCCTGGGGTACAGCACATATACCTGAGGACCCGGCACTGACCCCTGGGGTACAGCACATATAACAGAGGACCCGGCACTGACCCCTGGGGTACACCACATATACCTGAGGATCCAGCACTGACACCTGGGGTACAGCACATATACCTGAGGATCCAGCACTGACACCTGGGATACACCACATATACCAGAGGACCCGGCACTGACCCCTGGGGTACAGCACATATACCTGAGGACCCGGCACTGACCCCTGGGGTACAGCACATATACCAGAGGACCCAGCACTGACTCCTGGGGTACAGCACATATACCAGAGGACCCGGCACTGACCCCTGGGGTACACCACATATACCTGAGTATCCAGCACTGACACCTGGGGTACACCACATATACCTGAGGATCCAGCACTGACACCTGGGATACATCACATATACCAGAGGACCCGGCACTGACCCCTGGGGTACAGCATATATACCTGAGGACCCGGCACTGACCCCTGGGGTACAGCACATATAACAGAGGACCCGGCACTGACCCCTGGGGTACACCACATATACCTGAGGATCCAGCACTGACACCTGGGGTACATCACATATAACAGAGGACCCGGCACTGACCCCTGGGGTACAGCACATATACCTGAGGACCCGGCACTGACCCCTGGGGTACAGCACATATACCAGAGGACCCGGCACTGACCCCTGGGGTACACCATATATACCAGAGGACCCGGCACTGACACCTGGGGTACACCACATATACCTGAGGATCCAGCACTGACACCTGGGGTACACCACATATACCTGAGGATCCAGCACTGACACCTGGGGTACACCACATATACCTGAGGACCCGGCACTGACCCCTGGGGTACAGCACATATACCAGAGGACCCGGCACTGACCCCTGGGGTACAGCACATATAACAGAGGACCCGGCACTGACCCCTGGGGTACAGCACATATACCTGAGGACCCGGCACTGACCCCTGGGGTACAGCACATATAACAGAGGACCCGGCACTGACCCCTGGGGTACAGCACATATACCTGAGGACCCGGCACTGACCCCTGGGGTACACCACATATACCAGAGGACCCAGCACTGACACCTGGGGTACACCACATATACCTGAGGACCCGGCACTGACCCCTGGGGTACAGCACATATAACAGAGGACCCGGCACTGACCCCTGGGGTACACCACATATACCTGAGGATCCAGCACTGACACCTGGGGTACACCACATATACCTGAGGATCCAGCACTGACACCTGGGATACACCACATATACCAGAGGACCCGGCACTGACCCCTGGGGTACAGCACATATACCTGAGGACCCGGCACTGACCCCTGGGGTACACCACATATACCTGAGGATCCAGCACTGACACCTGGGGTACACCACATATACCTAAGGATCCAGCACTGACACCTGGGGTACATCACATATAACAGAGGACCCGGCACTGACCCCTGGGGTACACCACATATACCAGAGGACCCAGCACTGACCCCTGGGGTACAGCACATATACCAGAGGACCCGGCACTGACCCCTGGGGTACAGCACATATACCAGAGGACCCGCACTGACCCCTGGGGTACAGCACATATACCAGAGGACCCGGCACTGACCTCTGGGGTACAGCACATATACCAGAGGACCCGGCACTGACCCGTGGGGTACACCACATATACCTGAGGATCCAGCACTGACACCTGGGGTACACCACATATACCTGAGGATCCAGCACTGACCCCTGGGGTACAGCACATATAACAGAGGACCCGGCACTGACCCCTGGGGTACACCACATATACCTGAGGATCCAGCACTGACACCTGGGGTACATCACATATACCTGAGGATCCAGCACTGACACCTGGGGTACACCACATATAACAGAGGACCCGGCACTGACACCTGGGGTACAGCACATATAACAGAGGACCCGGCACTGACCCCTGGGGTACACCACATATAACAGAGGACCCAGCACTGACCCCTGAGGTACACCACATATACCAGAGGACCTGGCACTGACACCTGGGGTACAGCACATATACCAGAGGACCCGGCACTGACCCCTGGGGTACAGCACATATACCTGAGGACCCGGCACTGACTCCTGGGGTACACCACATATACCTGAGGATCCAGCACTGACACCTGGGGTACACCACATATACCTGAGGATCCAGCACTGACACCTGGGGTACACCACATATACCTGAGGATCCAGCACTGACACCTGGGGTACAGCACATATACCTGAGGACCCGGCACTGACCCCTGGGGTACAGCACATATACCTGAGGACCCGGCACTGACCCCTGGGGTACAGCACATATACCAGAGGACCCAGCACTGACTCCTGGGGTTCAGCACATATACCAGAGGACCAGTCTGAGCTGCAGTCATTGACCACAACTATCTGGATCCTTTAACCAGTTTTTGTTCCAATTATAAGCTATATTTTCCAAGAAAATGAATCTGATTTTACCCAACAAACACCTTTGCAAAATTCAGGAACAGTATATTCACATTTTCCCCTCTGTCCACTATATCCACAGCCTCCTCCAAGTCTAGACTAGTACTCACTCACTCACTTACTAATAAAAGCAACTTCTGTGCTTAGTAAAACCATGCAGTCTGTCACTTATAATATTACTATAGTCACATACTCCTGGATATAGTCTGTACTGTCACTTATAATATTATATATAGTCACATACTACTGTATATAGTCAGTACTGACACTTATATTATACATAGTCACATACTCCTGTATATAGTCTGTACTGTCACTATAATATTATATATAGTCACATACTCCTGTATATAGTCTGTACTGTCACTATAATATTACATATAGTCACATACTCCTGTATATAGTCTGTACTGTCACTTATAATATTACATATTGTCACATACTCCTGTATATAGTCTGTACTGTCACTTATATTATACATAGTCACATACTCCTGTATATAGTCAGTACTGTCACTATAATATTATATATAGTCACATACTCCTGGATATAGTCTGTACTGTCACTATAATATTACATATAGTCACATACTACTGTATATAGTCTGTACTGTCACTTATATTATACATAGTCACATACTCCTGTATATAGTCTGTACTGTCACTATAATATTACATATAGTCACATACTCCTGGATATAGTCTGTACTGTCACTTATATTACATATAGTCACATACTCCTGTATATAGTCAGTACTGTCACTATAATATTATATATAGTCACATACTCCTGTATATAGTCTGTACTGTCACTTATATTACATATAGTCACATACTCCTGTATATAGTCAGTACTGTCACTATAATATTATATATAGTCACATACTCCTGTATATAGTCTGTACTGTCACTATAATATTATATATAGTCACATACTACTGTATATAGTCTGTACTGTCACTATAATATTATATATAGTCACATACTCCTGGATATAGTCTGTACTGTCACTATAATATTATATATAGTCACATACTCCTGGATATAGTCTGTACTGTCACTTATAATATTATATATAGTCACATACTACTGTATATAGTCAGTACTGACACTTATATTATACATAGTCACATACTCCTGTATATAGTCTGTACTGTCACTTATAATATTATATATAGTCACATACTCCTGTATATAGTCTGTACTGTCACTTAGATAATATTATATATAGTCACATACTCCTGTATATAGTCAGTACTGACACTTATAATATTATATATAGTCACATACTCCTGGATATAGTCTGTACTGTCACTATAATATTACATATAGTCACATACTACTGTATATAGTCTGTACTGTCACTTATATTATACATAGTCACATACTCCTGTATATAGTCTGTACTGTCACTATAATATTATATATAGTCACATACTCCTGTATATAGTCTGTACTGTCACTATAATATTATATATAGTCACATACTCCTGTATATAGTCTGTACTGTCACTTATATTATACATAGTCACATACTCCTGTATATAGTCTGTACTGTCACTTTTTTTCTGTCTTAATATTATATATAGTCACATACTCCTGTATATAGTCTGTACTGTCACTATAATATTATATATAGTCACATACTCCTGTATATAGTCTGTACTGTCACTTATAATATTACATATAGTCACATACTCCTGTATATAGTCTGTAATGTCACTTATATTATATATAGTCACATACTCCTGTATATAGTCTGTACTGTCACTATAATATTATATATAGTTCTCCTTTTTTCTGTCTGTCACTATAATATTATATATAGTCACATACTCCTGTATATAGTCTGTACTGTCACTATAATATTATATATAGTCACATACTCCTGTATATAGTCTGTACTGTCACTATAATATTATATATAGTCACATACTCCTGTATATAGTCTGTACTGTCACTATAATATTATATATAGTCACATACTCCTGTATATAGTCTGTACTGTCACTTATATTATATATAGTCACATACTCCTGTATATAGTCTGTACTGCGTATATATTATATATAGTCACATACTCCTGTATTAGTCTGTACTGTCACTTATATATTTATATGTCTCACTGCCCTTATTAGTCTGTACTGTCACTTAATATTATATATAGTCACATACTCCTGTATATAGTCTGTACTGTCACTTATAATATTATATATAGTCACATACTCCTGTATATAGTCTGTACTGTCACTTATATTATATATAGTCACATCTCCTGTATATAGTCTGTACTGTCACTTATATTATATATAGTCACATACTCCTGTATATGTCTGTACTGTCACTTATTTTTTGTCCTCTCCTGTATTGTCTGTCTGTCACTTATTTATATATAGTCACATACTCCTGTATATAGTCTGTACTGTCACTTATAATATTATATATAGTCACATACTCCTGTATATAGTCTGTACTGTCACTATAATATTATATATAGTCACATACTCCTGTATATAGTCTGTACTTGTACTTATAATATTACATATAGTCACATACTCCTGTATATAGTCTGTACTGTCACTTATATTATATATAGTCACATACTCCTGTATATAGTCTGTACTGTCACTATAATATTATATATAGTCACATACTCCTGTATATAGTCTGTACTGTCACTATAATATTACATATAGTCACATACTCCTGTATATAGTCTGTACTGTCACTATAATATTATATATAGTCACATACTCCTGTATATAGTCTGTACTGTCACTTATAATATTATATATAGTCACATACTCCTGTATATAGTCTGTACTGTCACTATATATTATATAGTCCATACTCCTGTTTAGTCTGTACTGTCCTTTTTTTGTTTTTTTTTTTATGTATAGTCACATACTCCTGTATATAGTCTGTACTGTCACTATAATATTATATATAGTCACATACTCCTGTATATAGTCTGTACTGTCACTTATAATATTACATATAGTCACATACTCCTGTATTAGTCTGTACTGTCACTTATATTATATATGTCATATCCTGTTTGTCACTTATATTTATTTGTCACATACTCCTGTTTTCTTACTGTCACTATTATATTATTATTAGTACATACTCCTGTATATAGTCTGTACTGTCACTTTATATTACATATAGTCACATACTCCTGTATATAGTCAGTACTGTCACTATAATATTATATATAGTCACATATTCCTGGATATAGTCTGTACTGTCACTTATAATATTACATATAGTCACATACTCCTGTATATAGTCTGTACTGTCACTATAATATTATATATAGTCACATACTCCTGTATATAGTCTTACTTCACTATATTACATATAGTCACATACTCCTGTATTTCCCCACTGTGGGACTATTAAAGGACTATTATTATTATTATTATACTCCTGTATATAGTCTGTACTGTCACTTATATTACATATAGTCACATACTCCTGTATATAGTCAGTACTGACACTTATAATATTATGTATAGTCACATACTCCTGTATATAGTCTGTAATGTCACTTATATAATATTATAGACAATCACATATTTCTGTATATAGCCTGTACTGTCACTTATATTACATATAGTAACATACTCCTGTATATAGACTGTACTGTCACTTAAATTACATATAGTCACATACTCCTGTATATAGTCTGTACTGTCACTTATAATATTACATATAGTCACATACTCCTGTATATAGTCAGTACTGACACTTATAATATTACATATAGTCACATACTCCTGTATATAATCTGTACTGTCACTTATATTACATATAGTCACACACTCCTGTATAAAGTCTGTACTGTCATTTATATACTCACATGTATATAGTCTGTACTGTCACTATAATATTATATATAGTCACATACTCCTGTATATAGTCTGTACTGTCACTTATATTACATATAGTCACACACTCCTGTATATAGTCTGTACTGTCACTATAATATTATATATAGTCACATACTACTGTATATAGTCAGTACTGTCACTTATAATATTACATATAGTCACATACTCCTGTATATAGTCTGTACTGTCACTTATAATATTACATATAGTCACATACTCCTGTATATAGTCAGTACTGTCACTTATATTACATATAGTCACATACTCCTGTATATAGTCTGTACTGTCACTTATAATATTACATATAGTCACACACTCCTGTATATAGTCTGTACTGTCACTTATAATATTACATATAGTCACATACTCCTGTATATAGTCTGTACTGTCACTTATAATATTACATATAGTCACACACTCCTGTATATAGTCTGTACTGTCACTTAT
This sequence comes from Leptodactylus fallax, assembly GCA_947044405.1. Lineage (NCBI taxonomy): Eukaryota > Metazoa > Chordata > Amphibia > Anura > Leptodactylidae > Leptodactylus > Leptodactylus fallax. The sequence goes on along the minus strand of CAMRHE010001363.1, from coordinate 67,380 downwards.
ATTATACATAGTCACATACTCCTGTATATAGTCAGTACTGTCACTATAATATTATATATAGTCACATACTCCTGGATATAGTCTGTACTGTCACTTATAATATTACATATAGTCACATACTCCTGTATATAGTCTGTACTGTCACTTATATTACATATAGTCACATACTCCTGTATATAGTCAGTACTGTCACTATAATATTATATATATTCACATACTCCTGGATATAGTCTGTACTGTCACTTATAATATTACATATAGTCACATATTCCTGGATATAGTCTGTACTGTCACTTATATTACATATAGTCACATACTCCTGTATATAGTCTGTACTGTCAATTATATTACATATAGTCACATACTCCTGTATATAGTCTGTACTGTCACTATAATATTATATATAGTCACATACTCCTGTATATAGTCTGTACTGTCACTTATATTACATATAGTCACATACTCCTATATATAGTCTGTACTGTCAATTATATTACATACATAGTCACATACTCCTGTATATAGTCTGTACTGTCACTTATAATATTACATATAGTCACATACTCCTGTATATAGTCTGTACTGTCACTTATAATATTACATATAGTCACATACTCCTGTATATAGTCAGTACTGACACTTATATGTAATACAGACTATATTCAGGAGTATGTGACTATATGTAATATAGGTGACAGTACAGACTATATACAAGAGTTTGTGACTATATGTAATATTATAGTGACAGTACTGACTATATACAGGGGTATGTGACTATATGTAATATAATTGACAGTACTGACTATATACAGTAGTATGTGACTATATATAATATTATAGTGACAGTACAGACTATATACAGGAGTGTGTGACTATATGTAATATAAGTGACAGTACAGATTATATACAGGAGTATGTGACTATATGTAATATATAAGTGTCAGTACAGACTATATACAGGAGTATGTGACTATATATAATATTATAAGTGACAGTACAGACTATATACAGGAGTATGTGACTATGTAATATTATAAGTGTCAGTACAGACTATATACAGGAGTATGTGACTATATGTAATATTATAAGTGACAGTACTGACTATATACAGGAGTATGTGACTATATGTAATATTATAAGTGACAGTACAGACTATATACAGGAGTATGTGACTATATATAATATTATAGTGACAGTACAGACTATATACAGGAGTATGTGACTATATGTAATATTATAAGTGACAGTACAGACTATATACAGGAGTATGTGACTATATATAATATTATAAGTGACAGTACAGACTATATACAGGAGTATGTGACTATATAATATTATAGTGACAGTACTGACTATATACAGGAGTATGTGACTATATATAATATTATAAGTGACAGTACAGACTATATCCAGGAGTATGTGACTATATATAATATTATAAGTGACAGTACAGACTATATACAGGAGTATGTGACTATATGTAATATATATTGACAGTACAGACTATATATAGGAGTATGTGACTATATATAATATTATAAGTGACAGTACAGACTATATACAGGAGTATGTGACTATATAATATTATAGTGACAGTACTGACTATATACAGGAGTATGTGACTATATGTAATATTATAAGTGACAGTACAGACTATATCCAGGAGGATGTGACTATATATAATATTATAAGTGACAGTACAGACTATATACAGGAGTATGTGACTATTTGTAATATAATTGACAGTACAGACTATATATAGGAGTATGTGACTATATGTAATATAAGTGACAGTACAGACTATATACAGGAGTATGTGACTATATGTAATATAATTGACAGTACAGACTATATACAGGAGTATGTGACTATATATAATATAAGTGACAGTACAGACTATATACAGGAGTATGTGACTATATATAATATAAGTGACAGTACAGACTATATACAGGAGTATGTGATGATACGTAATATTATAAGTGACAGTACAGACTATATACAGGAGTATGTGACTATGTATAATATAAGTGACAGTACAGACTATATACAGGAGTATGTGACTATATGTAATATTATAAGTGACAGTACAGACTATATACAGGAGTATGTGACTATATGTAATATTATAAGTGACAGTACAGACTATATACAGGAGTATGTGACTTTATGTAATAATATAAGTGACAGTACAGACTATATACAGGAGTATGTGACTATATGTAATATTATAGTGACAGTACAGACTATATCCAGGAGTATGTGACTATATGTAATATTATAAATGACAGTACAGACTATATACAGGAGTATGTGACTATATGTAATATTATAAGTGACAGTACAGACTATATACAGGAGTATGTGACTATATGTTATATAATTGACAGTACAGACTATATACAGGAGTATGTGACTATATGTAATATAAGTGACAGTACTGACTATATACAGGAGTATGTGACTATATGTAATATTATAGTGACAGTACAGACTATATACAGGAGTATGTGACTATATATAATATTATAAGTGACAGTACAGACTATATACAGGAGTATGTGACTATATATAATATTATAAGTGACAGTACAGACTATATACAGGAGTATGTGACTATATGTAATATAATTGACAGTACAGACTATATACAGGAGTATGTGACTATATGTAATATAAGTGACAGTACTGACTATATACAGGAGGATGTGACTATACGTAATATAAGTGACAGTACAGACTATATACAGGAGTATGTGACGATACGTAATATTATAGTGACAGTACAGACTATATACAGGAGTATGTGACTATATGTAATATAAGTGACAGTACTGACTATATACAGGAGTATGTGACTATATGTAATATTATAAGTGACAGTACAGACTATATACAGGAGTATGTGACTATATGTAATATTATAAGTGACAGTACAGACTATATACAGGAGTATGTGACTATGTATAATATAAGTGACAGTACAGACTATATACAGGAGTATGTGACTATATGTAATATTATAAGTGACAGTACTGACTATATGCAGGAGTATGTGACTATATGTAATATTATAGTGACAGTACAGACTATATACAGGAGTATGTGACTATATGTAATATAAGTGACAGTACAGACTATATACAGGAGTATGTGACTATATGTAATATAAGTGACAGTACAGACTATATACAGGAGTATGTGACTATATGTAATATTATAAGTGTCAGTACTGACTATATACAGGAGTATGTGACTATATGTAATATTATAAGTGACAGTACAGACTATATACAGGAGTATGTGACTATATGTAATATTATAAGTGACAGTACTGACTATATGCAGGAGTATGTGACTATATGTAATATTATAGTGACAGTACAGACTATATACAGGAGTATGTGACTATATGTAATATAAGTGACAGTACAGACTATATACAGGAGTATGTGACTATATGTAATATAAGTGACAGTACAGACTATATACAGGAGTATGTGACTATATGTAATATTATAAGTGTCAGTACTGACTATATACAGGAGTATGTGACTATATGTAATATTATAAGTGACAGTACAGACTATATACAGGAGTATGTGACTATATGTAATATTATAAGTGACAGTACAGACTATATACAGGAGTATGTGACTATATGTAATATTATAAGTGACAGTACTGACTATATGCAGGAGTATGTGACTATATGTAATATTATAGTGACAGTACAGACTATATACAGGAGTATGTGACTATATGTAATATAAGTGACAGTACAGACTATATACAGGAGTATGTGACTATATGTAATATAAGTGACAGTACAGACTATATACAGGAGTATGTGACTATATGTAATATTATAAGTGTCAGTACTGACTATATACAGGAGTATGTGACTATATGTAATATTATAAGTGACAGTACAGACTATATACAGGAGTATGTGACTATATGTAATATAAGTAACAGTACACACTATATACAGGAGTATGTGACTATATTACGTACAGTGCTGGCCAAAAGTATTGGCACCCCTGCAATTCTGTCAGATAATACACAATTTCTTCCAGAAAATGATTGCAATCACAAATGCTTTGGTAAGATCTTCATTTATTTTGCTTGCAATGAAAAAACACAAAAGAGAATGAAAAAAAAAAGTCAAATCATTGATCATTTTACACAAAACTCCAAAAATGGGCCGGACAAAAGTATTGGCACCCTCAGCCTAATACTTGGTAGCACAACCTTTAGACAAAATAACTGCGAACAACCGCTTCCGGTAACCATCAATGAGTTTCTTCCAATGCTCTGCTGGAATTTCTCCAGGTCCCTGAGATGTGAAGGCGCCTTCTCCAAACTGCCATTGTGAGATCTCTCCACAGGTGTTCTATGGGATTCAGGTCTGGACTCATTGCTGCCACTTTACAAGTCTCCAGTGCTTTCTCTCACACCATTGGGTCATTGTCCTGCTGGAAGACCCATGACCTCTGAGGGAGACCCAGCTTTCTCACACTGGGCCCTACATTATGCTGCAGACTTCATAATGCCATGCACACGGTCAAGCAGTCCAGTGCCAGAGGCAGCAAAGCAACCCCAAAACATCAGGGAACCTCCGCCATGTCTGACTGTAGGGACCGTGTTCTTTTCTTTGAAGGCCTCTTTTTTTTTTCCTGTAAACTCTATGTTGATGCCTTTTCCCAAAAAGCTCTACTTTTGTCTCATCTGACCAGAGAACATTCTTCCAAAAAGTTTTTGGCTTTCTCAGGTAAGTTTTGGCTTTTTTATGTCTCTGGGTTAGAAGTGGGGTCTTCCTGGGTATCCTACCATAGAGTCCCTTTTCATTCAGACGCCGACGGATAGTACGGGTTGACACTGTTGTACCCTCGGACTGCAGGGCAGCGAGAACTTGTTTGGATGTTAGTCGAGGTTCTTTAGCCACCATCTGCACAATCTTTCGTTGAAATCTCTCGTCAATTTTTCTTTTGCGTCCACATCTAGGGAGGTTAGCCACAGTGCCATGGGCTTTACACTTCTTGATGACACTGCGCACGGTAGACACAGGAACATTCAGGTCTTGGGAGATGGACTTGTAGCCTTGAGATTGCTCATGCTTCCTCACAATTTTGCTTCTCAAGTCCTCAGACAGTTCTTTGGTCTTCTTTCTTTTCTCCATGCTCAATGTGGTACACACAAGGACACAGGACAGAGGTTGAGTCAACTTTAATCCATTTCAACTGGCTGCAAGTGTGATTTAGTTATTGCCACCACCTGTTATGTGCCACAGGGAAGTAACAGGTGCTGTTAATTACACAAATTAGAGAAGCATCACATGATTTTTCAAAGGGTGCCAATACTTTTGTCCACCCCCTTTTTTACGTTTGGTGTGGAATTATATCCAATTTGGCTTTTTGACAATTCTTTTTGTGGTTTTCCATTGACGACAAATTATTACCAAAGCATTTGTGATTGCAATCATTTTCTGGAAGAAATTGAGTATTATCTGACAGAATTGCAGGGGTGCCAATACTTTTGGCCAGCACTGTATAGTCACATACTCCTGTATATAGTCGCTTAAAAGCCCCTGAAACAGTTTCCCCACCACGGATGATATACTCACCGATCAGTAGTGACCTGGGGTAGACCTAGAGCCCTTTTTGACAATAGGTGCCACATTCTACAGTTTGGCTTGGACGATTTCTGTTTCTCTAGTTTAGTATATTGCTTCATGTATTACCAGCATTGGTGACACTGACATCAACTAAAGCCTGTTCTTCTGTATATACACAACTAAAGCCTGTTCTTCTGTATATACACAACTACAGCCTGTTCTTCTGTATATACACAACTAAAGCCTGTTCTTCTATATACACAACTACGACCTGTTCTTCTGTATATACAACTACAGCCTGTTCTTCTGTATATACAACTACTGTCTGTTCTTCTGTATATACACAACTACTGCCTGTTCTTCTATATACACAACTACAGCCTGTTCTTCTATATACACAACTACCGCCTGTTCTTCTGTATACACAACTACAGCCTGTTCTTCTGTATATACAACTACTGTCTGTTCTTCTGTATATACACAACTACTGCCTGTTCTTCTGTATATACACAACTACTGCCTGTTCTGTATATATACAACTACAGCCTGTTCTTCTATATACACAACTACAGCCTGTTCTTCTATATACACAACTACAGCCTGTTCTTCTGTATATACAACTACAGCCTGTTCTTCTATATACACAACTATTGCCTGTTCTTCTATATACACAACTACAGCCTGTTCTTCTATATACACAACTACTACCTGTTCTTCTGTATATACAACTACAGCCTGTTCTTCTGTATATACAACTACAGCCTGTTCTTCTGTATACACAACTACTGCCTGTTCTTCTGTATACACAACTAAAGCCTGTTCTTCTGTATATACACAACTACAGCCTGTTCTTCTGTATATACACAACTACAGCCTGTTCTTCTGTATATACACAACTACAGCCTGTTCTTCTGTATATACACAACTATAGCCTGTTCTTCTGTATATACAACTACAGCCTGTTCTTCTATATACACAACTACGACCTGTTCTTCTGTATATACAACTACCGCCTGTTCTTCTGTATATACAACTACTGCCTGTTCTTCTGTATATACAACTACAGCCTGTTCTTCTGTATATACAACTACTGTCTGTTCTTCTGTATATACAACTACTGTCTGTTCTTCTGTATACACAACTACTGCCTGTTCTTCTGTATATACAACTACTGTCTGTTCTTCTATATACACAACTACAGCCTGTTCTTCTGTATATATAACTACTGTCTGTTCTTCTGTATATACAACTACAGCCTGTTCTTCTGTATATACAACTACTGTCTGTTCTTCTATATACACAACTACAGCCTGTTCTTCTGTATATACAACTACAGCCTGTTCTTCTGTATATACAACTACTGTCTGTTCTTCTGTATATACACAACTACAGCCTGTTCTTCTGTATATACACAACTACTGCCTGTTCTGTATATATACAACTACAGCCTGTTCTTCTATATACACAACTACAGCCTGTTCTTCTGTATATACAACTACAGCCTGTTCTTCTGTATATATAACTACTGTCTGTTCTTCTGTATATACACAACTACTGCCTGTTCTGTATATATACAACTACAGCCTGTTCTTCTATATACACAACTACCACCTGTTCTTCTATATACACAACTACCACCTGTTCTTCTGTATATACACAACTACTCTCTGTTCTTCTATATACACAACTACAGCCTGTTCTTCTATATACACAACTACTGTCTGTTCTTCTGTATATACAACTACTGCCTGTTCTTCTGTATATACAACTACAGCCTGTTCTTCTGTATATACAACTGCAGTCTGTTCTTCTGTATATACACAACTACTGCCTGTTCTTCTGTATATACACAACTACAGCCTGTTCTTCTATATACACAACTACTGTCTGTTCTTCTGTATATACAACTACTGCCTGTTCTCCTGTATATACAACTACTGCCTGTTCTCCTGTATATACAACTACTGCCTGTTCTTCTGTATATACAACTACTGCCTGTTCTTCTGTATATACAACTACTGTCTGTCTTCTGTATATACACAACTACTGCCTGTTCTTCTGTATATACACTACTGCCTGTTCTTCTGTATACACAACTACTGTCTGTTCTTCTGTATACACAACTACTGCCTGTTCTCCTGTATATACACAACTACCGCCTTTTCTTCTGTATATACACAACTACCGCCTGTTCTTCTGTATATACACAACTACTGCCTGTTCTCCTGTATATACACAGCTACTGCCTGTTCTCCTGTATATACACAACTACCGCCTTTTCTTCTGTATATACACAACTACCGCCTGTTCTTCTGTATATACACAACTACCGTCTGTTCTTCTGTATATACACAACTACCGCCTGTTCTTCTGTATATACAACTACTGTCTGTTCGTCTGTATATACAACTACAGCCTGTTCTTCTGTATATACAACTACTGTCTGTTCTTCTGTATATATACAACTACAGCCTGTTCTTCTGTATATACAACTACTGCCTGTTCTGTATACACAACTACTGTCTGTTCTTCTATATACACAACTACTGCCTGTTCTTCTGTATATACAACTACTGCCTGTTCTTCTGTATATACAACTACTGCCTGTTCTTCTGTATATACACAACTACTGCCTGTTCTTCTGTATACACAATTACCGCCTATTCTTTTGTATACACAACTACTACCCGTTCTTCTGTGGACACAACTACTGCCTGTTCTTCTATATACACAACTACCGCTTGTTCTTCTGTATACACAACTATTGCCTGTTCTTCTTTATATACACAACTACTCCCTAGGACATAGGAGGTGACCTCTAATTATGAACATTTTTTGGTGACCTCCAAGTGGTGGGCTCTTGGTGGTGGCTTCTTACAGATGTCTTCTTAGTGGTTACCTCCTGGTACCGGTCTTTCAGTGGTGATATCTTATTGGTGATCTCTGGTGACCTTTCAGGGCTGGAGTCTACCATTATAATGTATTATCATACTTCCATCATGTTAGAAAAATGCCTGCAATGTGTAGGAGATTCTTGATGTAGCAGAGCTGTATAAGGAGCCATAAGGATGTGGCCATGAGTCTGCAGACTGAGCTTCACAAGTAGACAGGTAGATGATTATCAAAGGCAAAATGAGAGAGAAGAATGAGGAGCTTCAGCAAGAGAAGATCCACAAAGGGCAGAAGATGAGCTAGGCGAAGACATGGACAACCAGTGGTCAGCCACAGATCATTGTACCAAAGATGCACCCAGTCCCCACCCCCCTAAAATTGACACCAGCACAGAGATAGAGTACATACAGTAGGCCTCTTAAAAAAGGATGGTGCCAAGATTAATGGGGGGTGAGCAGTGGCGACTGCAGTGGATTAGGAGTCCACGGTGTACCAGGGACCTTTGATCAGTCATGAAATCTGCCATTCACTGTTTCCACACAGTTTCCACAGCTCTGATGCAGCAAACATGTCTCAAGGAGCCCACGCTCTGGATCTACTAAGGGACCTGAAGCTTCCAAGGTAAAGTCATTGATGTTCCCAGAAGTCAGAGCAGTCAGTCATGCTTTGATGTCCAAGTGTAGTCTAAGCTGTCTGCAAATGTGCAAAAATCTGCAGTAATAGAGGAAACAGGGAGGAGGGAGATGCAGCGGTGACATCAGCAGATGTAATAGAGCTCATAGACTTGTGACATCACCTCTCCAAAACTTCTAACAAGAACTTCCCTGTTGTTTTATTTTGTAGAATTGTGTACAATCATCCGGATACAGGAAAACCACAGTGAGTAGCCGCTCCCCCCAAAGACACCTTCCTATGTATAGTCTCAAGTATAATTATATGATAAGAGTCATAACCATCACAATATTTATCTCTGCAGGAGGACGGACGTGCTCTTACTGTCCCCATGGCTGGCGCCCATAGTCTGGAATGACACCTACAACCTGGCCATACTGAATGCACAGCTCGCCCAAAGGAAGGTCCGGGTCGGAATCACTCTATTTGCAATAAAAAAGTAAGACAAAGAGAAGTGATGATGTGCCGAAATGCATGTAACATGGAGTGTTACATTGTATAGAATATGGTGCACGGTATCCTGTGCTACATTGTATAGAATACAGGACGCGGTACTGTGTTACATTTTAAGGAATATAGGGCGTGGTATTATTATTATTATTATTTATATAGCACCATTAATTCCATGGAGCTGTACATTATTATATTAATGCCATGGTGCTGTACATTATTATATTAATCCCATGGTGCTCTGTACATTATTATATTAATCCCATGGTGCTGTACATTATTATATTAATCCCATGGTGCTCTGTACATTATTATATTAATTCCATGGTGCTTTGTACATTATTATATTAATCCCATGGTGCTCTGTACATTATTATATTACTCCCATGGTGCTCTGTACATTATTATATTAATTCCATGGAGCTGTACATTATTATATTAATTCCATGGAGCTGTACATTATTATATTACTCCCATGGTGCTCTGTACATTATTATATTACTCCCATGGTGCTCTGTACATTATTATATTAATCCCATGGTGCTCTGTACATTATTATATTAATCCCATGGTGCTCTGTACATTATTATATTAATCCCATGGTGCTTTACATTTGAGGGTTTACATACGGTACACAAAATATACAAAACAAATATAATACTAACAGTGATCACTGGCACAGTGGGATAGAGGGCCTTGCCTGCAAGGGCTTACAATCTATGAGGGAAGAGGGATAGAGACAGAAGGTGGGGGTAGAGGCTGTACAGATGGCGGTGTGGTGACAGTAGTGTTATTGGGGGTTGTACAGATGGCGGTGTGGTGACAGTAGTGTTATTGGGGGCTGTACAGATGGCGGTGTGGTGACAGTAGTGTTATTGGAGGTTGTACAGATGGCGGTGTGGTGACAGTAGTGTTATTGGAGGCTGTACAGGTGGCGGTGTGGTGACAGTAGTGTTATTGGAGGTTGTACAGATGGCGGTGTGGTGACAGTAGTGTTATTGGAGGTTGTACAGATGGTGGTGTGGTGACAGTAGTGTTATTGGAGGTTGTACAGATGGTGGTGTGGTGACAGTAGTGTTATTGGTGGTTGTACAGATGGCGGTGACAGTAGTGTTATTGGGGGTTGTACAGATGGCGGTGTGGTGACAGTAGTGTTATTGGGGGTTGTACAGATGGCGGTGTGGTGACAGTAGTGTTATTGGAGGCTGTACAGATGGCGGTGTGGTGACAGTAGTGTTATTGGAGGTTGTACAGATGGCGGTGTGGTGACAGTAGTGTTATTGGAGGTTGTACAGATGGCGGTGTGGTGACAGTAGTGTTATTGGAGGTTGTACAGATGGCGGTGTGGTGACAGTAGTGTTATTGGAGGTTGTACAGATGGTGGTGTGGTGACAGTAGTGTTATTGGGGGTTGTACAGATGGTGGTGTGGTGACAGTAGTGTTATTGGAGGCTGTACAGATGGCGGTGTGGTGACAGTAGTGTTATTGGGGGTTGTACAGATGGCGGTGTGGTGACAGTAGTGTTATTGGAGGTTGTACAGGTGGTGGTGTGGTGACAGTAGTGTTATTGGAGGTTGTACAGATGGCGGTGTGGTGACAGTAGTGTTATTGGGGGTTGTACAGATGGCGGTGTGGTGACAGTAGTGTTATTGGGGGATGTACAGATGGCGGTGTGGTGACAGTAGTGTTATTGGTGGTTGTACAGATGGTGGTGTGGTGACAGTAGTGTTATTGGAGGCTGTACAGATGGCAGTGTGGTGACAGTAGTGTTATTGGTGGTTGTACAGATGGTGGTGTGGTGACAGTAGTGTTATTGGGGGCTGTACAGATGGCGGTGTGGTGACAGTAGTGTTATTGGAGGTTGTACAGATGGCGGTGACAGTAGTGTTATTGGAGGCTGTACAGATGGCGGTGTGGTGACAGTAGTGTTATTGGGGGTTGTACAGATGGCGGTGTGGTGACAGTAGTGTTATTGGAGGTTGTACAGGTGGTGGTGTGGTGACAGTAGTGTTATTGGAGGTTGTACAGATGGCGGTGTGGTGACAGTAGTGTTATTGGTGGTTGTACAGATGGCGGTGTGGTGACAGTAGTGTTATTGGGGGCTGTACAGATGGCGGTGTGGTGACAGTAGTGTTATTGGAGGTTGTACAGGTGGTGGTGTGGTGACAGTAGTGTTATTGGAGGTTGTACAGATGGTGGTGTGGTGACAGTAGTGTTATTGAAGGTTGTACAGATGGTGGTGTGGTGACAGTAGTGTTATTGGAGGTTGTACAGATGGTGGTGACAGTAGTGTTATTGGAGGTTGTACAGATGGCGGTGTGGTGACAGTAGTGTTATTGGAGGTTGTAGGCCTTCCTGAATAGGGGAGTCTTCAGGGCCTTCTTGAAGCTTGTGATTGTGGGGGTCAGTCTTATGTGTCTTGGTAATGAGTTCCAGAGTATGGGGGATTCCCGGGAGAAGTCTTGGAGACGGTTGTGTGAAGAGCGGATAAGAGCAGAGCGGAGTAGGAGGTCTTTGGAGGATCGGAGGTTACATGCGGGCAGGTAGCGGGAGATTAGGTCGGAGATATATGGAGGGGACAGGTTGTGGATGGCTTTGTATGTCAGTGTTAGTAATTTGAACTCTATTCGCTGGGTGTTGGGTAGCCAGTGAAGGGATTGGCAAAGGGGAGCGGCCGATGGGGAACGGGGGGAGAGGTGTCTTAGGTGAGCAGCACAGTTTAAAGTGGACTGGAGAGGGGCGAGAGTGTTAGTTGGGAGGCCATGGAGAAGGGTGTTATAGTAGTCTAGGCGGGAGATTATGAGGGCGTGGACTAGCATCTTTGTAGTTTCAGGGGTGAGGAAGGAGCAGATTGGATGGATGTTCTTGAGTTGGAGGCGACAGGAGGTGTTGAGGGTTTGAATATAAGGCTTGAAGGATAGGTCAGAGTCTAAGGTAATCCCAAGGCAGCGGACCCGTGGGACTAGGGCGAGAGTGGTTCCATTAACTTTGATAGATGGGTCAGGTACAGGGGCCATGCGAGGAGAGGTGAAGATGATGAACTCCGTTTTCTCCATGTTGAGTTTGAGAAAGTGGGAGGAGAGAAAGGAGGCTACGGCTGCGAGACATTCTGGGACTCTGGACAACAGGGAGGTAATGTCGTCAGCATAGCAATGGTAATAGAAACCATGGGATTCTATGAGTTGGCCAAAGCCGAGGGTGTAGATGGAGAATAGGAGGGGTCCTAGGACGGAGCCTTGGCGGACACCTACAGAAAGAGGGCGTGGCGGGGAGGTGGTGTGCAAGTGGGAGACGCTGAATGTGCGGTTAGTGAGATATGAGGAGATCCAGGAAAGGGCCAGGTCTGAGATGCCAAGGGATGAGAGCGTTTCTAACAGGAGGGAGTGGTCAACTGTGTCAAAGGCAGAGGAGAGGTCGAGGAGGAGGAGGACAGAGGAGTGATGTTTGGCTTTGGCAGTTAGAAGGTCATTAGTGACCTTGGTTAGGGCAGTTTCTGTGGAGTGATGGGGTCTGAAGCCTGATTGTAGTCTGTCAGAGAGCACATTGGATGAGAGATAGGAGGACAGTTCGGAGTGGACGTGTTGCTCCAGCAATTTAGAGGCGTACGGGAGCAGTGAGATGGGGCGATAGTTGGAGAGGACGGGTCCAGGGAGGGTTTCTTAAGTATAGGTGTGACGGTAGCATGTTTGAAAGCGGAAGGGAAGGATCCATTGGTTAGGGATAGGTTGAAGAGCATGGATGTTCTTGAGTTGGAGGCGACAGGAGGTGTTGAGGGTTTGAATATAAGGCTTGAAGGATAGGTCAGAGTCTAAGGTAATCCCAAGGCAGCGGACCCGTGGGACTAGGGCGAGAGTGGTTCCATTAACTTTGATAGATGGGTCAGGTACAGGGGCCATGCGAGGAGAGGTGAAGATGATGAACTCCGTTTTCTCCATGTTGAGTTTGAGAAAGTGGGAGGAGAGAAAGGAGGCTACGGCTGCGAGACATTCTGGGACTCTGGACAACAGGGAGGTAATGTCGTCAGCATAGCAATGGTAATAGAAACCATGGGATTCTATGAGTTGGCCAAAGCCGAGGGTGTAGATGGAGAATAGGAGGGGTCCTAGGACGGAGCCTTGGCGGACACCTACAGAAAGAGGGCGTGGCGGGGAGGTGGTGTGCAAGTGGGAGACGCTGAATGTGCGGTTAGTGAGATATGAGGAGATCCAGGAAAGGGCCAGGTCTGAGATGCCAAGGGATGAGAGCGTTTCTAACAGGAGGGAGTGGTCAACTGTGTCAAAGGCAGAGGAGAGGTCGAGGAGGAGGAGGACAGAGGAGTGATGTTTGGCTTTGGCAGTTAGAAGGTCATTAGTGACCTTGGTTAGGGCAGTTTCTGTGGAGTGATGGGGTCTGAAGCCTGATTGTAGTCTGTCAGAGAGCACATTGGATGAGAGATAGGAGGACAGTTCGGAGTGGACGTGTTGCTCCAGCAATTTAGAGGCGTACGGGAGCAGTGAGATGGGGCGATAGTTGGAGAGGACGGGTCCAGGGAGGGTTTCTTAAGTATAGGTGTGACGGTAGCATGTTTGAAAGCGGAAGGGAAGGATCCATTGGTTAGGGATAGGTTGAAGAGATGGGTTAGGGCAGGAGTAATGACTTCAGAGAGTTTGGGGATAAAATGTCACTGGATCGGGTCAAGCGCGCAGGAGGTGAGGTGGGATTTAGAGATTAGGGTGGAGAGCTTTTCATCAGTGATGGCGGAGAAACAGGTTAAAGATGAAGATCACCGAGCAGTTGGGTAGAATGGTTGTCGGGTGTAGGGTGAGACTGTCTCTGATGGTGTCAGTTTTGCTTTTGAAATAAGAGGCAAAGTCATCAGCTGTGATAAGTGATGTCGGAGGAGGCGCAGGAGGACAGAGAAGGGAGGTGAAGGTAGTGAGTAGCTGTTTGGGGTTGCGGGATAGGGCAGATATTAGTGTGGTGAAGTAGACCTGCTTTGCAGAGGTGAGTGCGTTCTTGAATGTGAGTACTGCCTCTTTATACCTAAGGAAGTCCTCCTGGGAGTGGCTTTTCTTCCAGAGGCATTCTGCAACCCGTGAGGCACGTCTCAGTTTTTTAGTCAGGTCGGTGTGCCAGGGCTGCCTATTGATTGGTCAGGCTCTGGTGTTAGTGAAGGGGCCACAGAGTCAAGGGCTGAGGTAATGGTGATATTATAGAAGTCAGCGGCAGTATCTGCGTCCTGGAGTGAGGAGACGTCAGCGAGTGGTCAGAGAGAGTGAGAGCGTGCGGATGTCAAGGCGATTAAGGTTCCTGCGGGGCGTGTTGGTTTAGGGGTTGGGGGGTCTATTACAGAGGAGAGGGCAGAGAATGTCAGCAGGTTGTGGTCAGAGAGCGTGGACGGAGAGTTAGAGAGGTTGACTAGAGAGCAGAGGCGGGTGACTGAGGTCCAGCGTGTGCCCCTTTGTGTGGGTGGCAGAGGAGGACCATTGAGAGAGACCAAAGGAGGTAGTGAGTGACAGGAGACTGGAAGCGGGAGTGTAATTTGTGTTAATGGGGATGTTGAAGTCCCCCATGATGATGGTGGGGGTGTCTGTGGATAGGAAGTGCATTAGCCAGGTGGTGAAATGGTCGATAAAGGCAGCGGTAGGTCCTGGCGGTCGATATATGACGGCCAGTTGGAGGCAGAGTAAATGCGAACAGAGTGATCTTCAAAGGAGGGGAGGGTGAGAGCAGGTAGAGGTTGGATTGGGGAGAAGGAGCAATTGTCAGACAGGATTACGCCTACCGGCCACCGCCGGGTTAATTGTTGGGGCGGGGAGTGTGCGAGAATTGCAGACCTCCATAGGAGAGGGCAGCAGGGAGGTGGTGTCTGAGGGTGTCAGCCACGTTTCTGTGATACCGAGAAATGATAATTTATGAGAAATGAAGAGGTCGTGGATGTCGTCAAGTTTGTTCCGTACAGAGCGAGCGTTCCATAGTGCAACAGGAAGGGTGTGGGGAGGGGCAGGAGCGTGTAAGACAGGTGTAAGATTTAGGGGGTTCTGTACGCTGATGCCGGTTGTGTGGGGAGATCCGATAGTAGGGATTAGCTGGGGCGGTCCAGGATTAGGAGATGTCACCAGAAGTGAGGAGTAGCAGGGAGAGGGATAGCAGGTGTAAGGAGGAGAGAGTGTGGGGAGGTTGTGTGTGTCTGGGGCAGAAAGCTTGTAGGTGTGTGAGTAGCTGTGCAGAGAAGGGCAGATGGTGGGGTAGGATAGATGGAGAGATAAAGATATTCTTAGTGACATGGCTGGTTTGGGGTGGTTGAGCGGTTTTTACAAGTATGGGAAGGACAACAGTGATTATAGTGAGAAGCTTTTCTGTAGATAATTAATTGGTTTTCTTTCAGTTGTTGTTGCCTTCAGTTCCCTTCTGGCCTAATTCTGGTCTGGGCACTTTAGAGCTGCACTTTTGAGGCTGCAAATTGACCATTGGCCTTGCATTTATACTAACTAGGAATACATTTGTTTCATGTGTATCAGGTGTGAATAGGGGGTGTGGAAATAGCAGATAGAATCAGAGACATCAGGAAGGCATAGGTGAGAAACCAGCTGGAGGATGGAGACAGCGGGGAAGGGGTGGGGATGGAGACAGCGGGGGGGGGGGGGATGGAGACAGCGGGGGGGGGGGGGGGGGGGAGACAGCGGGGGGGGGATGGAGACAGCGGGGGGGGGATGGAGACAGCGGGGGGGGGGGATGGAGACAGCGGGGGGGGGATGGAGACAGCCGGGGGGGGGATGGAGACAGCCGGGGGGGGGATGGAGACAGCGGGGGGGGGGGGATGGAGACAGCGGGGGGGGGATGGAGACAGCGGGGGGGGATGGAGACAGCGGGGGGGGGATGGAGACAGCGGGGGGGAGGGATGGAGACAGCGGGGGGGGGATGGAGACAGGGGGGGGGCCTTGGGGATGGAGACAGCGGGGGAGGGGGGGATGGAGACAGTGGTTTCAATGTTAATACAATTACAAGGTGTAAAATAGTATACCAGCAGATAGATATAATGAAAACAGCAAGCAGAGGTATACTATGAATGGAGCAGGAGAGGTTCAGTATATGAGTAATCTGTGTTACACTGTATAGAATACGGGACGCGGTATTCTGTGTTACATTGTATAGAATAAAGTATAACACCCTCCATACCATCAGAGATGTGCCATGGGCTATAACACCCCTCATACCATCAGAGATGTGCCATGTGCACTAACACCCCCCAATACCATCAGAGATGTGCCATGTGCACTAACACCTCCCCATACCATCAGAGATGTGCCATGTGCACTAACACCCCCCATACCATCAGAGATGTGCCATGTGCACTAACACCCCCCATACCATCAGAGATGTGTCATGGGCTATAACACCCCCCATACCATCAGAGATGTGCCATCTGCACTAACACCTCCCATACCATCAGAGATGTGCCATGTGCACTAACACCCCCCATACCATCAGAGATGTGCCATGTGCACTAACACCTCCCCCATACCATCAGAGATGTGCCATGGGCTATAACACCCCCCATACCATCAGAGATGTGCCATCTGCACTAACACCCCCCATACCATCAGAGATGTGCCATGTGCACTAACACCCCCCCATACCATCAGAGATGTGCCATGTGCACTAACATCCCCCCATACCATCAGAGATGTGCCATGTGCGCTAACACCCCCCATAACATCAGAGATGTGCCATGGGCTCTAACACCTCCCTATACCATCAGAGATGTGCCATGTGCACTAACACCCCCCATACCATCAGAGATGTGCCATGTGTACTAACACCCCCCATACCATCAGAGATGTGTCATGTGCACTAACACCCCCCATACCATCAGAGATGTGCCATGTGCACTAACACCCCCCATACTATCAGAGATGTTCCCTTGGGCACTAACACCCCCCATACCATCAGAGATGTGCCATGTGCACTAACACCCCCATACCATTAGAGATGTGCCATGTGCACTAACACCCCCCATACCATCAGAGATGTGCCATGGGCACTAACACCTCCCCCATACCATCAGAGATGTGCCATGGGCACTAACACCCCCCCATACCATCAGAGATGTGCCATGTGCACTAACACCCCCCCATACCATCAGAGATGTGCCATGTGCACTAACACCCCCATACCATCAGAGATGTGCCATGTGCGTTAACACCCCCTATACCATCAGAGATGTGCCATGTGCACTAACACCCCCCATACCATCAGAGATGTGCCCTGTGCACTAACACCCCCCATACCATCAGAGATGTGCCATGTGCACTAACACCCCCCCATACCATCAGAGATGTGCCATGTGCACTAACACCCCCCCATACCATCAGAGATGTGCCATGGGCTATAACACCCCCCATACCATCAGAGATGTGCCATGTGCACTAACACCCCCCATACCATCAGAGATGTGCCATGTGCACTAACACCCCCCATACCATCAGAGATGTGCCATGTACACTAACACCCCCCCATACCATCAGAGATGTGCCATGTGCACTAACACCCCCCATACCATCAGATATGTGCCATGGGCACTAACACACCCCATACCATCAGAGATGTACCATGTGCACTAACACCCCCCATACCATCAGAGATGTGCCATGTGCACTAACACGCCACCATACCATCAGAGATGTACCATGGGCACTAACACCCCCCTATACCATCAGAGATGTGCCATGTGCACTAACACCCCCATACCATCAGAGATGTGCCATGGGCACTAACACCTCCCATACCATCAGAGATGTGCCATGGGCACTAACACCTCCCATACCATCAGAGATGTGCCATGGGCACTAACACCCCCCATATCATCAGAGATGTGCCATGGGCACTAACACCCCCCATACCATCAGAGATGTGCCATGGGCACTAACATGACCCCATACCATCAGAGATGTGCCATAGGCACTAACATGCCCCGATACCATCAGAGATGTGCATTGGGCACTAAATCCCCCCATACCATCAGAGATGTGCCATGGGCTCTAACACCCCCCATACCATCAGAGATGTGCCATGGGCTCTAACACCTCCCCATACCATCAGAGATGTGCCATGAGCACTAACACCCCCCATACCATCAGAGATGTGCCATGTGCACTAACACCCCCCATACCATCAGAGATGTGCCATGTGCACTAACACCCCCCATACTATCAGAGATGTTCCCTTGGGCACTAACACCCCCCATACCATCAGAGATGTGCCATGTGCACTAACACCCCCATACCATTAGAGATGTGCCATGTGCACTAACACCCCCCATACCATCAGAGATGTGCCATGGGCACTAACACCTCCCCATACCATCAGAGATGTGCCATGGGCACTAACACCCCCCCATACCATCAGAGATGTGCCATGGGCACTAACACCCCCCCATACCATCAGAGATGTGTCATGGGCACTAACACCTCCCCATACCATCAGAGATGTGCCATGGGCACTAACACCCCCCCATACCATCAGAGATGTGCCATGTGCACTAACACCCCCCATACCATCAGAGATGTGCCATGTGCGCTAACACCCCCCATACCATCAGAGATGTGCCATGTGCGCTAACACCCCCCCATACCATCAGAGATGTGCCATGTGCACTAACACCCCCCATACCATCAGAGATGTGCCATGTGCACTACCACCCCCCATACCATCAGAGATGTGTCATGGGCACTAACACCTCCCCATACCATCAGAGATGTGCCATGGGCACTAACACCCCCCCATACCATCAGAGATGTGCCATGTGCACTAACACCCCCCCATACCAACAGAGATGTGCCATGTGCGCTAACACCTCCCATACCATCAGAGATGTGCCATGTGCACTAACACCCCCATACCATC
Organism: Leptodactylus fallax; assembly: GCA_947044405.1. Classification (NCBI taxonomy): domain Eukaryota; kingdom Metazoa; phylum Chordata; class Amphibia; order Anura; family Leptodactylidae; genus Leptodactylus; species Leptodactylus fallax. The sequence goes on along the minus strand of CAMRHE010001363.1, from coordinate 47,864 downwards.
AGAGATGTGCCATGTGCACTAACACCCCCCATACCATCAGAGATGTGCCATGGGCGCTAACACCTCCCCATACCATCAGAGATGTGCCATGTGCACTAACACCCCCCATACCATCAGAGATGTGCCATGTGCACTAACACCCCACATACCATCAGAGATGTGCCATGTGCACTAACACCCCCCCATACCATCAGAGATGTGCCATGGGCGCTAACACCTCCCCATACCATCAGAGATGTGCCATGTGCACTAACACCCCCCATACCATCAGAGATGTGCCATGTGCACTAACACCCCACATACCATCAGAGATGTGCCATGTGCACTAACACCCCCCATACCATCAGAGATGTGCCATGGGCTTTAACACCCCCCATACCATCAGAGATGTGCCATGTGAACTAACACCCCCCCATACCATCAGAGATGTGCCATGTGCAGTAACACCCCCATACCATCAGAGATGTGCCATGTGCACTAACACACCCCCATACCATCAGAGATGTGCCATGTGCACTAACACCCCCCATACCATCAGATATGTGCCATGGGCTCTAACACCCCCCCCCCATACCATAAGAGATGTGCCATGGGCACTAACACCCCCCCATACCATCAGAGATGTGCCATGTGCACTAACACCCCCTCATACCATCAGAGATGTGCCATGTGCACTAACACACCACCATACCATCAGAGATGTACCATGTGCACTAACACCCCCCATACCATCAGAGATGTGCCATGTGCACTAACACCTCCCCATACCATCAGAGATGTGCCATGTGCACTAACACCCCCCATACCATCAGAGATGTGCCATGGGCACTAACACCCCCCATACCATCAGAGATGTGCCATGGGCACTAACACCCCCCATACCATCAGAGATGTGCCATGGGCACTAACATGACCCCACACCATCAGAGATGTGCCATAGGCACTAACATGCCCCCATTCCATCAGAGATGTGCATTGGGCACTAACATCCCCCCATACCATCAGAGATGTGCCATGGGCTCTAACACCCCCCATAACATCAGAGATGTGCCATGTGCACTAACACCCCACATATCATCAGAGATGTGCCATGTGCACTAACACCCCCCCATACCATCAGAGATGTGCCATGGGCGCTAACACCTCCCCATACCATCAGAGATGTGCCATGGGCACTAACACCCCCCATACCATCAGAGATGTGCCATGTGCACTAACACCCCCCATACCATCAGAGTTGTGCCATTGGCACTAACACCTCCCATACCATCAGAGATGTGCCATGGGCACTAACACCCCCCATACCATCAGAGATGTGCCATGGGCACTAACACCCCCCATACCATCAGAGATGTGCCATGTGCACTAACACCCCCCATAACATCAGAGATGTGCCATGGGCTCTAACACCTCCCTATACCATCAGAGATGTGCCATGTGCACTAACACCCCCCATACCATCAGAGATGTGCCATGTGTACTAACACCCCCCATACCATCAGAGATGTGTCATGTGCACTAACACCCCCCATACCATCAGAGATGTGCCATGTGCACTAACACCCCCCATACTATCAGAGATGTTCCCTTGGGCACTAACACCCCCCATACCATCAGAGATGTGCCATGTGCACTAACACCCCCATACCATTAGAGGTGTGCCATGTGCACTAACACCCCCCATACCATCAGAGATGTGCCATGGGCACTAACACCCCCCCATACCATCAGAGATGTGCCATGGGCACTAACATGACCCCACACCATCAGAGATGTGCCATGGGCACTAACATGACCCCATACCATCAGAGATGTGCCATAGGCACTAACATGCCCCCATACCATCAGAGATGTGCATTGGGCACTAACATCCCCCCATACCATCAGAGATGTGCCATGGGCTCTAACACCCCCCATAACATCAGAGATGTGCCATGTGCACTAACACCCCACATATCATCAGAGATGTGCCATGTGCACTAACACCCCCCCATACCATCAGAGATGTGCCATGGGCGCTAACACCTCCCCATACCATCAGAGATGTGCCATGGGCACTAACACCTCCCATACCATCAGAGATGTGCCATGGGCACTAACACCCCCCATGCCATCAGAGATGTGCCATGGGCACTAACACCCCCCATAACATCAGAGATGTGCCATGGGCTCTAACACCTCCCTATACCATCAGAGATGTGCCATGTGCACTAACACCCCCCATACCATCAGAGATGTGCCATGTGTACTAACACCCCCCATACCATCAGAGATGTGTCATGTGCACTAACACCCCCCATACCATCAGAGATGTGCCATGTGCACTAACACCCCCCATACTATCAGAGATGTTCCCTTGGGCACTAACACCCCCCATACCATCAGAGATGTGCCATGTGCACTAACACCCCCCATACCATCAGAGATGTGCCATGGGCACTAATACCTCCCCATACCATCAGAGATGTGCCATGGGCACTAACACCCCCCATACCATCAGAGATGTGCCATGTGCACTAACACCCCCCCATACCATCAGAGATGTGCCATGTGCACTAACACCCCCATACCATCAGAGATGTGCCATGTTCGCTAACACCCCCTATACCATCAGAGATGTGCCATGTGCACTAACACCCCCCATACCATCAGAGATGTGCCATGTGCACTAACACCCCCCATACCATCAGAGATGTGCCATGTGCACTAACACCCCCCATACCATCAGAGATGTGCCATGTGCACTAACACCCCCCCATACCATCAGAGATGTGCCATGTGCACTAACACCCCCCCATACCATCAGAGATGTGCCATGGGCTATAACACCCCCCATACCATCAGAGATGTGCCATGTGCACTAACACCCCCCATACCATCAGAGATGTGCCATGTGCACTAACACCCCCCATACCATCAGAGATGTGCTATGTGCACTAACACACCACCATACCATCAGAGATGCACCATGTGCACTAACACCCCCCATACCATCAGAGATGTGCCATGTGCACTAACACGCCACCATACCATCAGAGATGTACCATGGGCACTAACACCCCCTATACCATCAGAGATGTGCCATGTGCACTAACACCCCCATACCATCAGAGATGTGCCATGGGCACTAACACCTCCCATACCATCAGAGATGTGCCATGGGCACTAACACCCCCCATATCATCAGAGATGTGCCATGGGCACTAACACCCCCCATACCATCAGAGATGTGCCATGGGCACTAACATGACCCCATACCATCAGAGATGTGCCATAGGCACTAACATGCCCCGATACCATCAGAGATGTGCATTGGGCACTAAATCCCCCCATACCATCAGAGATGTGCCATGGGCTCTAACACCCCCCATACCATCAGAGATGTGCCATGGGCTCTAACACCTCCCCATACCATCAGAGATGTTCCATGAGCACTAACACCCCCCATACCATCAGAGATGTGCCATGTGCACTAACACCCCCCATACCATCAGAGATGTGCCATGTGCACTAACACCCCCCATACCATCAGAGATGTGCCATGTGCACTAACACCCCCCATACTATCAGAGATGTTCCCTTGGGCACTAACACCCCCCATACCATCAGAGATGTGCCATGTGCACTAACACCCCCATACCATTAGAGATGTGCCATGTGCACTAACACCCCCCATACCATCAGAGATGTGCCATGGGCACTAACACCTCCCCATACCATCAGAGATGTGCCATGGGCACTAACACCCCCCCATACCATCAGAGATGTGCCATGGGCACTAACACCCCCCCATACCATCAGAGATGTGCCATGGGCACTAACACCTCCCCATACCATCAGAGATGTGCCATGGGCACTAACACCCCCCATACCATCAGAGATGTGCCATGTGCACTAACACCCCCCATACCATCAGAGATGTGCCATGTGCACTAACACCCCCCCATACCAACAGAGATGTGCCATGTGCGCTAACACCTCCCATACCATCAGAGATGTGCCATGTGCACTAACACCCCCATACCATCAGAGATGTGCCATGTGCACTAACACCCCCCATACCATCAGAGATGTGCCATGGGCGCTAACACCTCCCCATACCATCAGAGATGTGCCATGTGCACTAACACCCCCCATACCATCAGAGATGTGCCATGTGCACTAACACCCCACATACCATCAGAGATGTGCCATGTGCACTAACACCCCCCCATACCATCAGAGATGTGCCATGGGCGCTAACACCTCCCCATACCATCAGAGATGTGCCATGTGCACTAACACCCCCGATACCATCAGAGATGTGCCATGTGCACTAACACCCCACATACCATCAGAGATGTGCCATGTGCACTAACACCCCCCATACCATCAGAGATGTGCCATGGGCTATAACACCCCCCATACCAACAGAGATGTGCCATGTGCGCTAACACCTCCCATACCATCAGAGATGTGCCATGTGCACTAACACCCCCCCATACCATCAGAGATGTGCCATGTGAACTAACACCCCCCCATACCATCAGAGATGTGCCATGTGCAGTAACACCCCCATACCATCAGAGATGTGCCATGTGCACTAACACCCCCCCATGCCATCAGAGATGTGCCATGTGCACTAACACCCCCCATACCATCAGAGATGTGCCATGTGCACTAACACCCCCCATACCATCAGAGATGTGCCATGGGCTCTAACACCCCCCCCCATACCATCAGAGATGTGCCATGGGCACTAACACCCCCCCATACCATCAGAGATGTGCCATGTGCACTAACACCCCCTCATACCATCAGAGATGTGCCATGTGCACTAACACACCACCATACCATCAGAGATGTACCATGTGCACTAACACCCCCCATACCATCAAAGATGTGCCATGGGCACTAACACCCCCCCCACCATCAGAGATGTGCCATGTGCACTAACACCTCCCCATACCATCAGAGATGTGCCATGTGCACTAACACCCCCCATACCATCAGAGATGTGCCATGGGCACTAACACCTCCCATACCATCAGAGATGTGCCATGGGCACTAACACCCCCCATACCATCAGAGATTTGCCATGGGCACTAACACCCCCCATACCATCAGAGATGTGCGATGGGCACTAACATGACCCCACACCATCAGAGATGTGCCATGGGCACTAACATGACCCCATACCATCAGAGATGTGCCATAGGCACTAACATGCCCCCATACCATCAGAGATGTGCATTGGGCACTAACATCCCCCCATACCATCAGAGATGTTCCATGGGCTCTAACACCCCCCATACCATCAGAGATGTGCCATGTGCACTAACACCCCCCCATACCATCAGAGATGTGCCATGTGCACTAACACCCCCCTATACCATCAGAGATGTGCCATGTGCACTAACACCCCCCATACCATCAGAGATGTGCCATGTACACTAACATCCCCCATACCATCAGAGATGTGCCATGTGCACTAACACCCCCCATACCATCAGAGATGTTCCATGGGCTCTAACACCCCCCATACCATCAGAGATGTGCCATGGGCTCTAACACCTCCCCATACCATCAGAGATGTGTCATGAGCACTAACACCCCCCATACCATCAGAGATGTGCCATGTGCACTAACACCCCCCATACCATCAGAGATGTGCCATGTGCACTAACACCCCCCCATACCATCAGAGATGTGCCATGTGCACTAACACCCCTCATACCATCAGAGATGTGCCATGTGCACTAACACCTCCCATACCATCAGAGATGTGTCATGTGCACTAACACCCACCATACCATCAGAGATGTGCCATGGGCACTAACACCTCCCCATACCATCAGAGATGTGCCATGGGCACTAAGACCCCCCCATACCATCAAAGATGTGCCATGTGCACTAACACCCCCCATACCATCAGAGATGTGCCATGTGCACTAACACCCCCATACCACCAGAGATGTGTCATGTGCACTAACACCCCCCATACCATCAGAGATGTGCCATGTGCACTAACACCCCCCATACCATCAGAGATGTGCCATGTGCACTAACACCCCCCATACCATCAGAGATGTGCCATGTGCACTAACACCCCCCATACCATCAGAGATGTGCCATGTGCACTAACACCCCCCATACCATCAGAGATGTGCCATGTGCGCTAACACCCCCCATACCATCAGAGATGTGCCATGTGCACTAACACCCCCCATACCATCAGAGATGTGCCATGTGCACTAACACCCCCATACCATCAGAGATGTGCCATGTGCACTAACACCCCCATACCATCAGAGATGTGCCATGTGCAATAACACCCCCCATACCATCAGAGATGTTGCATGGGCTATAACACCCCCCATACCATCAGAGATGTGCCATGTGCACTAACACCCTCTATACCATCAGAGATGTGCCATGTGCACTAACACCCCCATACCATCAGAGATGTGCCATGTGCAATAACACCCCCCCATACCATCAGAGATGTTGCATGGGCTATAACACCCCCCATACCATCAGAGATGTGCCATGTGCACTAACACCCTCTATACCATCAGAGATGTGCCATGTGCACTAACACCCCCCATACCATCAGAGATGTGCCATGGGCTCTAACACCCCCCCCCCATACCATCAGAGATGTGCCATGTGCACTAACACCCCCTCATACCATCAGAGATGTGCCATGTGCACTAACACCCCCCATACCATCAGAGATGTGCCATGTGCACTAACACTCCCCTATACCATCAGAGATGTGCCATGTGCACTAACACTCCACCAAACCATCAGAGATGTACCATGGGCACTAACACCCCCCTATACCATCAGAGATGTGCCATGTGCACTAACACCCCCATACCATCAGAGATGTGCCATGGGCACTAACATGACCCCATACCATCAGAGATGTGCCATGGGCACTAACATGACCCCATACCATCAGAGATGTGCCATAGGCACTAACATGCCCCGATACCATCAGAGATGTGCATTGGGCACTAAATCCCCCCATACCATCAGAGATGTGCCATGGGCTCTAACACCCCCCATACCATCAGAGATGTGCCATGGGCTCTAACACCTCCCCATACCATCAGAGATGTGCCATGAGCACTAACACCCCCCATACCATCAGAGATGTGCCATGAGCACTAACACCCCCCATACCATCAGAGATGTGCTATGTGCATTAACACCCCCCATACCATCAGAGATGTGTCATGTGCACTAACACCCCCATACCATCACAGATGTGCCATGTGCACTAACACCCCCCATACCATCAGAGATGTGCCATGTGCATTAACACCCCCCATACCATCAGAGATGTGTCATGTGGACTAACACCCCCCATACCATCAGAGATGTGCCATGGGCACTAACACCCCCCCATACCATCAGAGATGTGCCATGTGCACTAACACCCCCTCATACCATCAGAGATGTGCCATGTGCACTAACACACCACCATACCATCAGAGATGTACCATGTGCACTAACACCCCCCATACCATCAGAGATGTGCCATGTGCACTAACACCTCCCCATACCATCAGAGATGTGCCATGTGCACTAACACCCCCCATACCATCAGAGATGTGCCATGGGCACTAACACCCCCCATACCATCAGAGATGTGCCATGGGCACTAACACCCCCCATACCATCAGAGATGTGCCATGGGCACTAACATGACCCCACACCATCAGAGATGTGCCATGGGCACTAACATGACCCCATACCATCAGAGATGTGCCATAGGCACTAACATGCCCCCATACCATCAGAGATGTTCCCTTGGGCACTAACACCCCCCCATACCATCAGAGATGTGCCATGTGCACTAACACCCCCATACCATCAGAGATGTGCCATGTGCACTAACACCCCCTCATACCATCAGAGATGTGCCATGTGCACTAACACCCCCCATACTATCAGAGATGTTCCCTTGGGCACTAACACCCCCCCATACCATCAGAGATGTGCCATGTGCACTAACACCCCCCCATACCATCAGAGATGTGCCATGTGCACTAACACCCCCCATACCATCAGAGATGTGCCATGGGCACTAACACCCCCTCATACCATCAGAGATGTGCCATGTGCACTAACACCCCCCATACCATTAGAGATGTGCCATGTGCACTAACACCCCCCATACCATCAGAGATGTGCCATGGGCACTAACACCTCCCCATACCATCAGAGATGTGCCATGTGCGCTAACACCCCCCCATACCATCAGAGATGTGCCATGTGCGCTAACACCCCCCTATACCATCAGAGATGTGCCATGGGCACTAACACCCCCTCATACCATCAGAGATGTGCCATGGGCACTAACACCCCCCCATACCATCAGAGATGTGCCATGGGCACTAACACCCCCCCATACCATCAGAGATGTGCCATGGGCACTAACACCTCCCCATACCATCAGAGATGTGCCATGGGCACTAACACCCCCCCATACCATCAGAGATGTGCCATGTGCACTAACACCCCCCCATACCATCAGAGATGTGCCATGTGCACTAACACCCCCCCATACCAACAGAGATGTGCCATGTGCGCTAACACCTCCCATACCATCAGAGATGTGCCATGTGCACTAACACCCCCATACCATCAGAGATGTGCCATGTGCACTAACACCCCCCATACCATCAGAGATGTGCCATGGGCGCTAACACCTCCCCATACCATCAGAGATGTGCCATGTGCACTAACACCCCCCATACCATCAGAGATGTGCCATGTGCACTAACACCCCACATACCATCAGAGATGTGCCATGTGCACTAACACCCCCCCATACCATCAGAGATGTGCCATGGGCGCTAACACCTCCCCATACCATCAGAGATGTGCCATGTGCACTAACACCCCCGATACCATCAGAGATGTGCCATGTGCACTAACACCCCACATACCATCAGAGATGTGCCATGTGCACTAACACCCCCCCATACCATCAGAGATGTGCCATGGGCTATAACACCCCCCATACCAACAGAGATGTGCCATGTGCGCTAACACCTCCCATACCATCAGAGATGTGCCATGTGCACTAACACCCCCCCATACCATCAGAGATGTGCCATGTGAACTAACACCCCCCCATACCATCAGAGATGTGCCATGTGCAGTAACACCCCCATACCATCAGAGATGTGCCATGTGCACTAACACCCCCCCATACCATCAGAGATGTGCCATGTGCACTAACACCCCCCATACCATCAGAGATGTGCCATGTGCACTAACACCCCCCATACCATCAGAGATGTGCCATGGGCTCTAACACCCCCCCCCATACCATCAGAGATGTGCCATGGGCACTAACACCCCCCCATACCATCAGAGATGTGCCATGTGCACTAACACCCCCTCATACCATCAGAGATGTGCCATGTGCACTAACACACCACCATACCATCAGAGATGTACCATGTGCACTAACACCCCCCATACCATCAAAGATGTGCCATGGGCACTAACACCCCCCCCATACCATCAGAGATGTGCCATGTGCACTAACACCTCCCCATACCATCAGAGATGTGCCATGTGCACTAACACCCCCCATACCATCAGAGATGTGCCATGGGCACTAACACCTCCCATACCATCAGAGATGTGTCATGGGCACTAACACCCCCCATACCATCAGAGATTTGCCATGGGCACTAACATGACCCCATACCATCAGAGATGTGCCATAGGCACTAACATGCCCCCATACCATCAGAGATGTGCATTGGGCACTAACATCCCCCCATACCATCAGAGATGTTCCATGGGCTCTAACACCCCCCATACCATCAGAGATGTGCCATGTGCACTAACACCCCCCCATACCATCAGAGATGTGCCATGTGCACTAACACCCCCCTATACCATCAGAGATGTGCCATGTGCACTAACACCCCCCATACCATCAGAGATGTGCCATGTACACTAACATCCCCCATACCATCAGAGATGTGCCATGTGCACTAACACCCCCCATACCATCAGAGATGTTCCATGGGCTCTAACACCCCCCATACCATCAGAGATGTGCCATGGGCTCTAACACCTCCCCATACCATCAGAGATGTGTCATGAGCACTAACACCCCCCATACCATCAGAGATGTGCCATGTGCACTAACACCCCCCCATACCATCAGAGATGTGCCATGTGCACTAACACCCCCCATACCATCAGAGATGTGCCATGTGCACTAACACCCCCCCATACCATCAGAGATGTGCCATGTGCACTAACACCCCCCATACCATCAGAGATGTGCCATGTGCACTAACACCTCCCATACCATCAGAGATGTGCCATGAGCACTAACACCCCCCATACCATCAGAGATGTGCCATGTGCATTAACACCCCCCATACCATCAGAGATGTGTCATGTGGACTAACACCCCCCATACCATCAGAGATGTGCCATGGGCACTAACACCCCCCCATACCATCAGAGATGTGCCATGTGCACTAACACCCCCTCATACCATCAGAGATGTGCCATGTGCACTAACACACCACCATACCATCAGAGATGTACCATGTGCACTAACACCCCCCATACCATCAGAGATGTGCCATGTGCACTAACACCTCCCCATACCATCAGAGATGTGCCATGTGCACTAACACCCCCCATACCATCAGAGATGTGCCATGGGCACTAACACCCCCCATACCATCAGAGATGTGCCATGGGCACTAACACCCCCCATACCATCAGAGATGTGCCATGGGCACTAACATGACCACACACCATCAGAGATGTGCCATGGGCACTAACATGACCCCATACCATCAGAGATGTGCCATAGGCACTAACATGCCCCCATACCATCAGAGATGTTCCCTTGGGCACTAACACCCCCCCATACCATCAGAGATGTGCCATGTGCACTAACACCCCCATACCATCAGAGATGTGCCATGTGCACTAACACCCCCTCATACCATCAGAGATGTGCCATGTGCACTAACACCCCCCATACTATCAGAGATGTTCCCTTGGGCACTAACACCCCCCCATACCATCAGAGATGTGCCATGTGCACTAACACCCCCCCCATACCATCAGAGATGTGCCATGTGCACTAACACCCCCCATACCATCAGAGATGTGCCATGGGCACTAACACCCCCTCATACCATCAGAGATGTGCCATGTGCACTAACACCCCCCATACCATTAGAGATGTGCCATGTGCACTAACACCCCCCATACCATCAGAGATGTGCCATGGGCACTAACACCTCCCCATACCATCAGAGATGTGCCATGTGCGCTAACACCCCCCCATACCATCAGAGATGTGCCATGTGCGCTAACACCCCCCTATACCATCAGAGATGTGCCATGGGCACTAACACCCCCTCATACCATCAGAGATGTGCCATGGGCACTAACACCCCCCCATACCATCAGAGATGTGCCATGGGCACTAACACCCCCCATACCATCAGAGATGTGCCATGGGCACTAACACCTCCCCATACCATCAGAGATGTGCCATGGGCACTAACACCCCCCCCATACCATCAGAGATGTGCCATGTGCACTAACACCCCCCCATACCATCAGAGATGTGCCATGTGCACTAACACCCCCCCATACCAACAGAGATGTGCCATGTGCGCTAACACCTCCCATACCATCAGAGATGTGCCATGTGCACTAACACCCCCATACCATCAGAGATGTGCCATGTGCACTAACACCCCCCATACCATCAGAGATGTGCCATGGGCGCTAACACCTCCCCATACCATCAGAGATGTGCCATGTGCACTAACACCCCCGATACCATCAGAGATGTGCCATGTGCACTAACACCCCACATACCATCAGAGATGTGCCATGTGCACTAACACCCCCCCATACCATCAGAGATGTGCCATGGGCTATAACACCCCCCATACCAACAGAGATGTGCCATGTGCGCTAACACCTCCCATACCATCAGAGATGTGCCATGTGCACTAACACCCCCCCCATACCATCAGAGATGTGCCATGTGAACTAACACCCCCCCATACCATCAGAGATGTGCCATGTGCAGTAACACCCCCATACCATCAGAGATGTGCCATGTGCACTAACACCCCCCCATACCATCAGAGATGTGCCATGTGCACTAACACCCCCCATACCATCAGAGATGTGCCATGTGCACTAACACCCCCCATACCATCAGAGATGTGCCATGGGCTCTAACACCCCCCCCCATACCATCAGAGATGTGCCATGGGCACTAACACCCCCCCATACCATCAGAGATGTGCCATGTGCACTAACACCCCCTCATACCATCAGAGATGTGCCATGTGCACTAACACACCACCATACCATCAGAGATGTACCATGTGCACTAACACCCCCCATACCATCAAAGATGTGCCATGGGCACTAACACCCCCCCCATACCATCAGAGATGTGCCATGTGCACTAACACCTCCCCATACCATCAGAGATGTGCCATGTGCACTAACACCCCCCATACCATCAGAGATGTGCCATGGGCACTAACACCTCCCATACCATCAGAGATGTGCCATGGGCACTAACACCCCCCATACCATCAGAGATTTGCCATGGGCACTAACACCCCCCATACCATCAGAGATGTGCGATGCGCACTAACATGACCCCACACCATCAGAGATGTGCCATGGGCACTAACATGACCCCATACCATCAGAGATGTGCCATAGGCACTAACATGCCCCCATACCATCAGAGATGTGCATTGGGCACTAACATCCCCCCATACCATCAGAGATGTTCCATGGGCTCTAACACCCCCCATACCATCAGAGATGTGCCATGTGCACTAACACCCCCCCCATACCATCAGAGATGTGCCATGTGCACTAACACCCCCCTATACCATCAGAGATGTGCCATGTGCACTAACACCCCCCATACCATCAGAGATGTGCCATGTACACTAACATCCCCCATACCATCAGAGATGTGCCATGTGCACTAACACCCCCCATACCATCAGAGATGTTCTATGGGCTCTAACACCCCCCATACCATCAGAGATGTGCCATGGGCTCTAACACCTCCCCATACCATCAGAGATGTGTCATGAGCACTAACACCCCCCATACCATCAGAGATGTGCCATGTGCACTAACACCCCCCCATACCATCAGAGATGTGCCATGTGCACTAACACCCCCCATACCATCAGAGATGTGCCATGTGCACTAACACCCCCCATACCATCAGAGATGTGCCATGTGCACTAACACCCCCCCATACCATCAGAGATGTGCCATGTGCACTAACACCCCCCATACCATCAGAGATGTGCCATGTGCACTAACACCTCCCATACCATCAGAGATGTGTCATGTGCACTAACACCCACCATACCATCAGAGATGTGCCATGGGCACTAACACCTCCCCATACCATCAGAGATGTGCCATGGGCACTAAGACCCCCCCATACCATCAAAGATGTGCCATGTGCACTAACACCCCCCATACCATCAGAGATGTGCCATGTGCACTAACACCCCCATACCATCAGAGATGTGTCATGTGCACTAACACCCCCCATACCATCAGAGATGTGCCATGTGCACTAACACCCCCCATACCATCAGAGATGTGCCATGTGCACTAACACCCCCCATACCATCAGAGATGTGCCATGTGCACTAACACCCCCCATACCATCAGAGATGTGCCATGTGCACTAACACCCCCCATACCATCAGAGATGTGCCATGTGCGCTAACACCCCCCATACCATCAGAGATGTGCCATGTGCACTAACACCCCCCATACCATCAGAGATGTGCCATGTGCACTAACACCCCCATACCATCAGAGATGTGCCATGTGCACTAACACCCCCATACCATCAGAGATGTGCCATGTGCAATAACACCCCCCCATACCATCAGAGATGTGCCATGTGCACTAACACCCCCCCATACCATCAGAGATGTTGCATGGGCTATAACACCCCCCATACCATCAGAGATGTGCCATGTGCACTAACACCCTCTATACCATCAGAGATGTGCCATGTGCACTAACACCCCCCATACCATCAGAGATGTGCCATGGGCTCTAACACCCCCCCCCCCATACCATCAGAGATGTGCCATGTGCACTAACACCCCCTCATACCATCAGAGATGTGCCATGTGCACTAACACCCCCCATACCATCAGAGATGTGCCATGTGCACTAACACTCCACCAAACCATCAGAGATGTACCATGGGCACTAACACCCCCCTATACCATCAGAGATGTGCCATGTGCACTAACACCCCCATACCATCAGAGATGTGCCATGGGCACTAACACCTCCCATACCATCAGAGATGTGCCATGGGCACTAACATGACCCCATACCATCAGAGATGTGCCATGGGCACTAACATGACCCCATACCATCAGAGATGTGCCATAGGCACTAACATGCCCCGATACCATCAGAGATGTGCATTGGGCACTAAATCCCCCCATACCATCAGAGATGTGCCATGGGCTCTAACACCCCCCATACCATCAGAGATGTGCCATGAGCACTAACACCCCCCATACCATCAGAGATGTGCCATGAGCACTAACACCCCCCATACCATCAGAGATGTGCTATGTGCATTAACACCCCCCATACCATCAGAGATGTGTCATGTGCACTAACACCCCCATACCATCACAGATGTGCCATGTGCACTAACACCCCCCATACCATCAGAGATGTGCCATGTGCATTAACACCCCCCATACCATCAGAGATGTGTCATGTGGACTAACACCCCCCATACCATCAGAGATGTGCCATGGGCACTAACACCCCCCCATACCATCAGAGATGTGCCATGTGCACTAACACCCCCTCATACCATCAGAGATGTGCCATGTGCACTAACACACCACCATACCATCAGAGATGTACCATGTGCACTAACACCCCCCATACCATCAGAGATGTGCCATGGGCACTAACACCCCCCCATACCATCAGAGATGTGCCATGTGCGCTAACACCCCCCCATACCATCAGAGATGTGCCATGTGCACTAACACCCCCATACCATCAGAGATGTGCCATGTGCACTAACACCCCCTCATACCATCAGAGATGTGCCATGTGCACTAACACCCCCCATACTATCAGAGATGTTCCCTTGGGCACTAACACCCCCCCATACCATCAGAGATGTGCCATGTGCACTAACACCCCCCCATACCATCAGAGATGTGCCATGTGCACTAACACCCCCATACCATTAGAGATGTGCCATGTGCACTAACACCCCCCATACCATCAGAGATGTGCCATGGGCACTAACACCCCCCCATACCATCAGAGATGTGCCATGTGCGCTAACACCCCCCCATACCATCAGAGATGTGCCATGTGCACTAACACCCCCCCCATACCATCAGAGATGTGCCATGTGCGCTAACCCCTCCCATACCATCAGAGATGTGCCATGTGCACTAACACCCCCCATACCATCAGAGATGTGCCATGTGCACTAACACCCCCCATACCATCAGAGATGTGCCATGTGCACTAACACGCCACCATACCATCAGAGATGTACCATGGGCACTAACACCCCCCATACCATCAGAGATGTGCCATGTGCGCTAACACCCCCCCATACCATCAGAGATGTGCCATGTGCACTAACACCCCCCATACCATCAGAGATGTGCCATGTGCTCTAACACCTTCCCATACCATCAAAGATGTGCCATGTGCACTAACACCTCCCATACCATCAGAGATGTGCCATGTGCACTAACACCCCCCATACCATCAGAGATGTGCCATGTGCACTAACACCCCCCATACCATCAGAGATGTGCCATGTGCACTAACACCCCCCATACCATCAGAGATGTGCCATGTGCACTAACACCCCCCCATACCATCAGAGATGTGCCATGTGCTCTAACACCTCCCTGTGAAGAATATCGCCTCGCCCAGCCGCCTGGCACGCCTGCGATCAAACTTCTTTCTTAACCTCCCACTCACACACTGTGAGTAGACGGGGTCATAGGATAAAATGAAATGAGCGATATAAATTTTATATATTTAATAACCCAAGTGGGTCGGTATGGATTAATAGCATATACAGAAATATACAATATTAATATGATCAAGCATAAACATACAAGCAAAAGAGCGAGGATACAATACACAAAAATAAACAGGAGAATTAAAAGATAGAGAAAATACCGGCATAGGCTCGTAGTCCGTTTCTCTAGGCCACAGCAGAGTTTTGGGCCTAGGGCGCAAGCTTAAGCAAGTTGCATAAAACAATCCTTCTACATGCTGTCCAGAACTAGGCCCTCAAAGCATTCCTCAGTAGGGCAGGCCCTCTCATCTTCTCCCAGATCAGAGCTCCTTACTGCCTCTTTGCTGAATGACCCCAGAATCCAGGTCTGCCCACTGCATATGGCTAGTGCTCCACCCACCCCTTGCACCCAGGCAGCCCCCCCTTCTCCCACCTTTGCAGAACCCTCGGAGAGAAGGGTGAAGTTAAGGCTTGCTATCCCCCATCCCATCTGGCCAGGGATAATAAAAGTGCCTGGCTATAGCAAGCCATCTCCAATGAACACACATAAAACCAGTGAAGCGTATCGTCCAGCAATGTGGACTCAACTAAAGCACCGCATTCCAAGTGGGGGAAGGACTGACCTAAGCAAGTAAAACACACTTCCAAGAAAGATATAAAACTGAGGGTCGGTTCATCACACCTCCCCCTTTTAGAGCGCGTCGGGAGGAAGGACGATCCTAAGATCGCCTTCCGCGGACCCCCTTGGCGGCCTCACCCCGCCGGGACCTGCGCTGGTCCCTGACCATATTCCTGGCGTACTGCTACCCTCTTCCTCTCCTGTCTGAATGGAGACTCTTCTAAGGTTCAGGCTCTGAATTAAGTAGACCTGGCTACCTCCTGCTTGCTCTGGGTCCCTCCCCCGAGTGCTGGCGTCCCTCAGACCCACACTCACAACCCCAGGCCCTTGTGGTACCGGTGCTGAGACCCCATCCTGGCAGTCTCCGCCCACCTGGCTACCCCCGGCCTGCACTGGGACCTCGTTGTGAGTGCTGGCATCCCGCAGATCCACACTCGCAACCCCAGGCCCTTGTGGTACCGGTGCTGAGACCCCATCCCGGCAGTCTCCGCCCACCTGGCTACCCCCGGCCTGCACTGGGACCTCGTGCTGAGTGCTGGCATCCTGCAGATCCACACTCGCAACCCCAGGCCCTTGTGATACCAGTTTAGAGACCCCTTCCCGGCAGTCTCTCAGGGTCTCTCCCACACTAGCCGCTAGTTGGGAGAGTTCTAGGGGATTCTGCACCTCCCCCTTTGCTTCCAAACCTAGGGGCACCTCTGGTTCTGGCACAGGTATGTTTGGACCCTGTCCTCCCTCCCAGACGCCTTGCCCCTTTGGGCCTACACCCTGTTCCTCCTGTACTTGGGTGGGTGATGGTGATACCTTGGGCAAATGACTGAGATTATGCTTCCCCAAACCATCCCTCCACAATACATTGACAGGTAATACATTTGACACACCCCCTTCTTGGGTCCCACCTCCAGCACCCCATGCCATCTGCACTTGGGCCATGGGCATGACTGGCACACCTTGGATGGCTGTTTCTCCTTCCCAGGACCCTTTCACAAGAGTTAGGGGCCCACGTACACGTCTCCCGTACAAGAGCTCAAAGGGGAAGAACCCCGTTGAGGCTTGCGGCACCTCCCGGTAAGCGAACAGCAGGTGCGGGAGATAAGGCTCCCAGTCGCGCCCGTGGGACTCGACTAACATCCTGAGCATCTGCTCCAGGGTGCCATTGAACCGTTCACACAGGCCATTGGTCTGTGGGTGATACGGGCTGGACACCAGATGTTGCACCTCTGTTACCTTACACGGGCCTTGCATCAAGGCAGACATGAACTGGGTACCTTGGTCTGTGAGCATCTCTCTGGGAAATCCAACACGGGAGAAGATGCCTACCAGAGCCTTGGCCACTACATCAGCCCGGGTGGAAGACAGAGCGACAGCTTCCGGGTACCTAGTAGCGTAGTCTACTACCATTAATATGAAACGTTTCCCGGTGCGACTGGGAATGGACAGGGGTCCAATGAGATCCACAGCCACCCGCTGGAAAGGTTCGGTTATGATGGGCATAGGTATCATGGGTGCTTTGGAGCCTTGCCCCGCCTTGCCCATCCTCTGACAAGTGTCACATGAATGGCAGTATTTAGCTACATCTGTCCCCATCTTAGGCCAGTAGAATAAGTGGCTGAGGCGAGCCTTGGTCTTAGCGATCCCCAGGTGGCCTGCCAGTGGAATATCATGAGCAATCCGCAACAACTACACCCGATAGGGTTGGGGTACCACTAAATGTTTCTCCCTGAGCCGACTTTCTTTTCCCTTTGTGGGGATCGTTTCCCGGTACAACCTCCCTTGCTCCCAGTACACGCGGTCCTTGTCCGACTCCAAGGGAGGTTGATCAGCACGCTCCTTCAATGCATCCAGACTGCGGTCAGCTTGGACCGCGTCCCTGAACTCCTGACTGGAACCAGACAGAAGAGATATGCATGTCACATACCCGCCAGGCTCCTCCGGCTCCAGTGTGGGGAGGTTAGTCATGGCGGTCTCAGTGCCATCTCCGGGTGACAGAGGGAACGGCTCAGGGGTCGGAGCGCCTTCCACCCCTCTAGCACTCTGGCTGCGGGTCACCACCGCAATACCAGCAGTCCGTTCCTCATCCGGATCGGCCCTGAGATCCCCGTGACCCACCTGACCACCTGGCACATTGTCCTCAGTTGGGGTTGCCCCCAGCATCTCAGAAGAGCTACCCTGTAAACCTGCAAGGCAGGAATTAGCAATTACATTGACATTGCATTCATTCATTGATTCACAGTGAACTGCATGGGGGAATGGCTGAGCCAGGGTCACACTGAGGGGGCTCTCATCACCCGCAGATGTGGGCGGGGCTACAGCCAGGTCAGCATTCCACAATGTCTCATTCACATGCTCACTGATTACTTTAGCTGGACACACAGCAAGGGGAGGCAAAAGGCTGACCCCTCCCTCTGCCTGTGTGACAGGCTTCAACACCTCATTAAAATCATCCTTCAGTACAGACATTTTGTCACAGCGAGGTGGGGCTGCTCCCACCCCGTATTGGGACACCAAGGGCCCCAAATCTCTTCCCAATAGTACATTGGCAGGCAGATCAGACACTAGCCCCACATCACGCATCCCTTTTCCCGCACCCCAGTCCAAATGGACGCAAGCCATGGGCACAGTTATGCGTTCTTGTCCAATACCCTTCAGGGTCAGAGTTTTTCCAGGGATAATACTGTCCACAGGGACCAAGTCAGGTTGCACCAGAGTAATCTGCGCCCCAGTGTCCCGAAATCCCATGACCACTTTACCCCCCACAATGACCTCTTGACTGTTGGCATCGGATTGCAACCCCTCCCTCCCCACCAAGTATACAGATGGGCCAGCTGCCGTGGCTGGGGAAACAGGGGGGTTCTTAGAGCGGTTGGGGCACTCTGCCTTGAAATGTCCTGGCTGGTTACAAGCATGACACCGCCGGGTCTCTCCTTGGGACTTGGAGGGGGTCCCCGGGGCGCCCAGAGTTCTTGGGACAGGGGAAGTAGAGGGGGCACCCGGGACAGAGTTTGTCTTACCCCACTTGGAGACCGCAGGCTGTGGTGAACTCCAACTTTGCCCCTCCTTCCAGCTTGAGGGTCTCTGCAGTGTGGCTCCTCTCTTGATCCCTTGCTCCCTGGTGGACACATAGTTGTCAGCAATCTCTGCAGCATTGTCTGCTGTTGTGGGTTTCCAGTCACACACGAACTGGCGGACCTCCAGAGGGCACACCTGTAGAAATTGTTCCTTTATCATAAGATCCCCAATTCCCTCAAACGTGGTGACAGTAAGTCCTTTGATCCACTGCCAGAATGTAACCTGTAAGTGGTGCAGAACATCCGCATAGCTCTCTGTGGGACCCCGCTGGTATCTCCGGATCAGCGCCGCTTTGATGGTCTCATAGTCCGCGTCCACTGGTAAGCTCGTGGAAACATCCAGGCCTTTTCCCTTCAGCCGGGGAGACAGGTAACGGGCCCATTCTGCCTGGGGAATATGATGCTGCTTACACACCCGCTCAAATCCCCGCAAGAACGAGTCCAAGTCCCCGTTATCTTCCAAGATTGGAAAGTCCTCGGATCGGATCTTTAGTGCTCGGGCTCCTGGAGTTGGTGCAGGGGAAGGTTGCGCCTGCCGGGGAAGTTCCAGCTTTCTTAGCTCAAGCTGATGCTCTCTCTCTCCGCCCGGCGCTCTGCAGCTTCTCTCTCCACCCGGCGCTCTGCAGCTTCTCTCTCCACCCGGCGCTCTGCAGCTTCTCGGTACTGGAGAATCACCTGCAGACGGGTGCTATAGTCACTGGCGTCTATCTGCTGTAAGGCCATTTGCAAGTATAAGTCCGTTACCCCCACAGAACTGGGGTTACTGGTCCCTCCAGGCACAGTTACCTCTGGGGTCCGGGCACCTGCGGAACCATCTGGCATGGTGATGTTTTCTGGTGCCAGCCTCTCAGGACTTTGCTCCGCCTCCTGCATGGCTATGGTAGCTTCCATATCTGCCATCTCCTGGAGTTCAGCAGCAACCAAGTCCTGCAGACGTTTGGTTATGCTTCTGGTCCCACCAGCCATCCACTGGAAGCCGTTGCCAAATAAAAGATAGGACAGAAAAAAGAAGAAGGGAGGGAACAGTACTGTACCAAACTTTCACCGTATTTTAAGCTTGATCTCATACCGCGCTCGTTCCATAGGATTGCCGCAATCCCCAGTGTCTGCGTGATACCACACCCACACACTGTTACCCTAATATCCCACCACGCTGCCACCACTGTGAAGAATATCGCCTCGCCCAGCCGCCTGGCACGCCTGCGATCAAACTTCTTTCTTAACCTCCCACTCACACACTGTGAGTAGACCGGGTCATAGGATAAAATGAAATGAGCGATATAAATTTTATATATTTAATAACCCAAGTGGGTCGGTATGGATTAATAGCATATACAGAAATATACAATATTAATATGATCAAGCATAAACATACAAGCAAAAGAGCGAGGATACAATACACAAAAATAAACAGGAGAATTAAAAGATAGAGAAAATACCGGCATAGGCTCGTAGTCCGTTTCTCTAGGCCACAGCAGAGTTTTGGGCCTAGGGCGCAAGCTTAAGCAAGTTGCATAAAACAATCCTTCTACATGCTGTCCAGAACTAGGCCCTCAAAGCATTCCTCAGTAGGGCAGGCCCTCTCATCTTCTCCCAGATCAGAGCTCCTTACTGCCTCTTTGCTGAATGACCCCAGAATCCAGGTCTGCCCACAGCATATGGCTAGTGCTCCACCCACCCCTTGCTCCCAGGCAGCCCCCCTTCTCCCACCTTTGCAGAACCCTCGGAGAGAAGGGTGAAGTTAAGGCTTGCTATCCCCCATCCCATCTGGCCAGGGATAATAAAAGTGCCTGGCTATAGCAAGCCATCTCCAATGAACACACATAAAACCAGTGAAGCGTATCGTCCAGCAATGTGGACTCAACTAAAGCACCGCATTCCAAGTGGGGGAAGGACTGACCTAAGCAAGTAAAACACACTTCCAAGAAAGATATAAAACTGAGGGTCTGTTCATCACACTCCCCATACCATCAAAGATGTGCTATGTGCACTAACACCCCCCATCCCATCAGAGATGTGCCATGTGCACTAACACCCCCCATACCATCAGAGATGTGCCATGTGCACTAACACCCCCCATACCATCAGAGATGTGCCATGTGCACTAACACCCCCCATACCATCAAAGATGTGCCATGTGCACTAACACCCACATACCATCAGAGATGTGCCATGTGCACTAACACCCCCCATACCATCAGAGATGTGCCATGTGCACTAACACCCCCATACCATCAGAGATGTGCCATGTGCACTAACACCCCCCATACCATCAGAGATGTGCCATGTGCACTAACACCCCCCATACCATCAGAGATGTGCCATGGGTACTAACACCCCCCCCATACCATCAGAGATGTGCCATGTGCACTAACACCCCCCCATACCATCAGAGATGTGCCATGTGCACTAACACCCCCCATACCATCAGAGATGTGCCATGTGCACTAACACCCCCCCATACCATCAGAGATGTAGCATGTGCACTAACACCTCCCCATACCATCAGAGATGTGCCATGTGCGCTAACACCCCCCCCCATACCATCAGAGATGTGCCATGTGCACTAACACCCCCCATACCATCAGAGATGTGCCATGTGTACTAACACCCCCCATACCATCAGAGATGTGCCATGTGCACTAACACCCCCCATACCATCAGAGATGTGCCATGTGCACTAACACCCCCCCATACCATCAGAGATGTGCCATGTGCACTAACACCCCCCATACCATCAGAGATGTGCCATGTGCACTAACACCCCCATACCATCAGAGATGTGCCATGTGCACTAACACCCCCCATACCATCAGAGATGTGCCATGTGCACTAACACCTCCCCATACCATCAGAGATGTGCCATGTGCACTAACACCCCCCATACCATCAGAGATGTGCCATGTGTACTAACACCCCCCCATACCATCAGAGATGTGCCATGGGCACTAACACCCCCCATACCATCAGAGATGTGCCATGTGCACTAACACCCCCCATACCATCAGAGATGTGCCATGTGCACTAACACCCCCCCCCCATACCATCAGAGATGTGCCATGTGCACTAACACCCTCCATACCATCAGAGATGTGCCATGTGCACTAACACCCCCATACCATCAGAGATGTGCCATGTGCACTAACACCCCCATACCATCAGAGATGTGCCATGGGCACTAACACCCCCCATACCATCAGAGATGTGCCATGTGCACTAACACCCCCCATACCATCAGAGATGTGCCATGTGCACTAACACCCCCCATACCATCAGAGATGTGCCATGTGCACTAACACCCCCCATACCATCAGAGATGTGCCATGTGCACTAACACCCCCCATACCATCAGAGATGTGCCATGTGCACTAACACTCCCCCATACCATCAGAGATGTGCCATGGGCACTAACACCCCCCATACCATCAGAGATGTGCCATGTGCACTAACACCTCCCCATACCATCAGAGATGTGCCATGTGCACTAACACCCCCCCATACCATCAGAGATGTGCCATGTGCACTAACACCCCCCATACCATCAGAGATGTGCCATGTGCACTAACACTCCCCCATACCATCAGAGATGTGCCATGTGCAGTAACACCCCCCCATACCATCAGAGATGTGCCATGTGCACTAACACTCCCCCATACCATCAGAGATGTGCCATGGGCACTAACACCCCCCCATACCATCAGAGATGTGCCATGTGCACTAACACCCCCCATACCATCAGAGATGTGCCATGTGCACTAACACCCCCCATACCATCAGAGATGTGCCATGTGCACTAACACTCCCCCATACCATCAGAGATGTGCCATGGGCACTAACACCCCCCCATACCATCAGAGATGTGCCATGTGCACTAACACCCCCCATACCATCAGAGATGTGCCATGTGCGCTAACACCCCCCCATACCATCAGAGATGTGCCATGGGCGCTAACACCCCCCCCCATACCATCAGAGATGTGCCATGTGCACTAACACCCCCCATACCATCAGATATGTGCCATGGGCACTAACACCCCCCATACCATCAGAGATGTGCCATGTGCACTAACACCCCCCATACCATCAGATATGTGCCATGGGCACATCTCTGGGCTGGATTTTGAACTTTGCGCTGATAATCCGGACAGTCCTTTTCCTCTTTGGCTCGGAGGACATGACGTCCATGATTTCCATAAACAATATGAAATGTGGACTGGTCAGACCACCGGACACTTTCCCACTTTACGCCAGTCCATCTCAGATGAGCTCGGGCCCAGTGAAGCCGGCGATGTTTCTGGGTGTTGCTGATATACGGCTTTGGCTTTACATGGTAGAGCTTGAACTTGCACTTGTAGATGTAGCGATGACCTGTGTTCCCTGACAAGGGTTTTCTGACGTGTTCCTGAGCCCATGTGACGGTAATATCCGTTACAGAATGATGTAGGCTTTTAATGCAGTGCCACCTGAGGGATCGAAGGTCACGAACATTCAATGTTGGTTTTCGGCCTTGCAGAGATTTGTCCGGATTCTCTGAATCTTTTGATGATATTATGGACTGTAGATGATGAAATCCTGAAATTCCTTGCAAGTGTATGCTGAGAAACCTTGTTCTTAAACTGCTGGACTATTTGCTCATGCAGTTGGACACAAAGTGGTGAACCTCGCCCCATCCTTGCTTGTGAAGGACTGAGCCTTTCAGGGAGGCTTCCTTTATACCCAATCATGACACTCACCTGTTTCCAATTAACCTGTTCACCTCTGGAAGCTCCGAACAGCTGATTTTTTGAGGATTTCTAAACTTTCCCAGTCTTTTGTTTCCTCGGGCCCAGCTTTATGGAACGTGTTACAGGCATCAAATTCAAAATGAGGGAATATTTGCAAAAAAACAATAAAATTTATGTGTTTGAACATGAAATATCTTGTCTTTGTAGTGGATTCTATTGAATAGAGGCTGAAAAGGATTTGGGACTTTCGATTAAAAAGTAACATTGGGACATTATACTGTGTGGAGGGGCCACTATGGGACATTATACTGTGTGGAGGGGCCACTATGGGACATTATACTGTGTGGAGGGGACACTATGAGACATAATATTGTGTGTAGGGGCCACTATGGGACATTATACCTGTGCAGTTGCCACTTTGGGACATTATACTGTGAGGAGAGGCTACTATGGGACATATTACTGTGTGGGGGACCCATTATATTACATGTGGGGGCAGTGAGGAGACCATTATATTACATGTGGGGCAGTGAGGAGACCATTATATTACATGTGGGGGCAGTGAGGAGACCATTATATTACGTGTGGGGGCAGTGAGGAGACCATTATATTACATGTGAGGCAGTGGGGAGACCATTATATTACATGTGGGGGCAGTGAGGAGACCATTATATTACATGTGGGGCAGTGAGGAGACCATTATATTACATATGGGGCAGTGAGGAGACCATTATATTACATGTGGGGCAGTGAGGAGACCATTATATTACATGTGAGGCAGTGGGGAGACCATTATATTACATATGGGGCAGTGAGGAGACCATTATATTACATGTGGGGGCAGTGAGGAGACCATTATATTACATGTGGGGCAGTGAGGAGACCATTATATTACATGTGGGGCAGTGAGGAGACCATTATTTTACATGTGGGGCAGTGAGGAGACCATTATATTACATGTGGGGCAGTGAGGAGACCATTATATTACATATGGGGCAGTGAGGAGACCATTATATTACATGTGGGGGCAGTGAGGAGACCATTATATTACATGTGGGGCAGTGAGGAGACCATTATATTACATGTGAGGCAGTGGGGAGACCATTATATTACATATGGGGCAGTGAGGAGACCATTATATTACATGTGGGGCAGTGAGGAGACCATTATATTACATGTGGGGCAGTGAGGAGACCATTATTTTACATGTGGGGCAGTGAGGAGACCATTATATTACATGTGGGGGCAGTGAGGAGACCATTATATTACATGTGGGGGCAGTGAGGAGACCATTATATTACATGTGGGGGCAGTGAGGAGACCATTATATTACATGTGGGGCAGTGAGGAGACCATTATATTACATGTGGGGCAGTGAGGAGACCATTATATTACATGTGAGGCAGTGAGGAGACCATTATATTACATGTGGGGCAGTGAGGAGACCATTATATTACATGTGGGGGCAGTGAGGAGACCATTATATTACATGTGGGGGCAGTGAGGAGACCATTATATTACATGTGGGGGCAGTGAGGAGACCATTATATTACATGTGGGGGCAGTGAGGAGACCATTATATTACATGTGGGGGCAGTGAGGAGACCATTATATTACATGTGAGGCAGTGGGGAGACCATTATATTACATATGGGGCAGTGAGGAGACCATTATATTACATGTGGGGGCAGTGAGGAGACCATTATATTACATGTGGGGCAGTGAGGGGACCATTATATTACATGTGGGGGCAGTGAGGAGACCATTATATTACATGTGGGGCAGTGAGGAGAGCATTATATTACATGTGGGGGCAGTGAGGAGACCATTATATTACATGTGGGGGCAGTGAGGAGACCATTATATTACATGTGGGGGCAGTGAGGAGACCATTATATTACATGTGGGGGCAGTGAGGAGACCATTATATTACATGTGGGGGCAGTGAGGAGACCATTATATTACATGTGAGGCAGTGAGGAGAGCATTATATTACATGTGGGGGCAGTGAGGAGACCATTATATTACATGTGAGGCAGTGGGGAGACCATTATATTACATATGGGGCAGTGAGGAGACCATTATATTACATGTGGGGGCAGTGAGGGGACCATTATATTACATGTGGGGGCAGTGAGGAGACCATTATATTACATATGGGGCAGTGAGGAGACCATTATATTACATGTGAGGGCAGTGAGGAGACCATTATATTACATGTGGGGCAGTGAGGGGACCATTATATTATAGGTGTGACATCTCAACAGCGTCTTAAAGGCGTACGCCACATTCTTTGCATAGTGACTGTCTGTATGAACACTTCATGGTTTTCGGGGTCTCTGTACACTGTGACGTGCCCTGCAGCTATGTGACCATCAATGAACCTGCCTCGCCCTCTTTTCTCTATGGGGGCAATTATTTCTCAGGAAAAAGTACCAGTAATATCGGGGCAAATTTATGAAGAGCAGCATTTTCCACCCCTGGACCTGCCTAATTTGTGACTTCAAGCAGGCCTTGTTATAGATTGGGCGCACAGTCCAGCGATCCGTGTGCTGGGGGAGGAGTCTCTATACGGTGTGACCTTATATTATATGTCATCTCATTATATTGAAATTTTTCCTTATGTTGCAGGTATACGGTGTTTGTCTCGACCTTCATCGAGACGGCTGAGAAGTATTTCATGGTGGGACACAAGGTCACCTACTATGTATTTACAGACCGTGTCAGTGACATTCCCATCGTGGAGCTGGCAGAGGGCCGGCAGATGGTGGTGCTGAGGGTGCCCACTTACCAGAGATGGCAGGACGTGACCATGAGGCGCATGGAGATGCTTCGGGATTATTCCCGCCAGCGGTTCATAGATGAGGTGGATTACCTGGTATGTGTGGACGTGGACATGAGGTTCAGTGATGAGGTCGGGGTAGAGATCTTAAGCGACCTGTTTGGTACTCTACATCCGGGCATGTACGGGCTCCCACGTGAAAGTTACACATATGAGCGAAGTCCACAGTCTGAGGCCTACATACCCCTAGATGAGGGAGACTTTTATTATGCTGGCGGCTTCTTTGGGGGGAACATAGAAGAGATTTACAAACTGACCAACTTCTGCCATAACGCCATGATGACGGACAAGGCCAAGAACATTGAGGCCATCTGGCACGACGAGAGCTACCTGAACAAATTCTTTCTGTACCACAAGCCCACTAAGATCCTCTCCCCGGAATATCTGTGGGACGACATGTTTGGCACACCAGCCTTTCTCAGGAGAAGGAGATTTCTCGCTGTGAGAAAAAACCACAACGAAATCCGAAACTGATAAAAACATGAAATAAAGAATATTTATTGATTTTTGTTTTTTTTTTGTTAATCAGTTTTCCCTTAGTCCTAGCAGCAGCACAGTATGAAGGACTAGCTAATAATGAATGACTCGGGAGACTAAGGGAACAAAAAAATCAAGGTGTCCCAATGCTGGGGAGATTGGTAGCAGACGCCTTAGGGAAGGCCCTTTCAAGGAACAGAGATCAGAACTGACTGTCTGAAGGCCGTAGACTCTGAAGGTCTAACCTGTAGTGCTTTACAAAAGTGAGATGTGAAAACCAAGAAGTTGCACTACAAATCTGGTCTAAAGAAATTACATTTCTCTCATCCCACGAGTTAGCCACTGATCTCGTGGAGTGAGTTTTAACAAAATGGTGGATCTAGGCCTTGAGAGACAAAGGGGAGCTTAACAGCGTCCTTAAGCCACCTGGCTAAAGTGGCTTTAGAGGCCTTGAGACCTCTATAATTTCCAGCAAAGGTAACCAACAGGTTATAAGATTTCGTGAAATCCTTAGACCTGTCTATGTATATCCTCAGAAACCTTGAGAGGTGAGGGGAGTAAAGTCTAATCTCCTCTGCATTGAAATCACTTGATTTACATTAGGAAGGAATTCTGGAAGATCTCTTCATTGTACCCTATTGATATTGGGCGTTCAATCCCTCTCTGGGCAGATGTCACAGCCAATGAAAAGGTGATTGTGAAAGAAATGTGAGATCAACTTCCTCTAATGGCTACAAGGGTGGAGCACAAAGACCCTGTAGGACAGTAGATGGATCCTATTGAGGGGCATAATCTTGCAGCTCCTGTCAAGAATCTCTTGCTCAAAAGATGCTGCTTTCCAAGACATGCTGATAGAGTGGCCATCTGCACCTTCAGCATGTGGGGCTTAAGCCTATATCTAGGCTGCCATGTATAATAGCTCCTATGGAAGGGCTGGAGCAGTCAAATTCTCTCTTGGAGCACCACACAACAAAGATATTTGTGATTCTGGTGTAATTGCTCTTAGTGGATTCTGCTCTGGACAACTTCTGAGAGTCCATGAGATACAGTAAGGATGTAGTAAGGACCGGTCAACCTCCAGGCTCTCAGCTTCAGTCTCCTCTGATCTGGGCATAGCTGAGACCCCTGAGACACTAGGCTCTGAGTTTGGGGAAGTCTCCTGTAAGTCCCTTGACTCATCTGAATGAGTTGGGTAAACCATGACCCCCTCGGCCAGAAAGGTATGATGGCTATTACCGTTGCCCGGTCCTGTTGGATTTTCATCAATACCTTAGGTATCATGGAAATCAGAGGGAAGATATACACCATCCTGAACCTCCAAGGGATGGACAGGACACCCACTGCCAAGGCATTGTTCTCCTTGAATACAGAGCAGAACTTCTCCACCATGAGGTCCACCTCTGGGCAGCCCCACTTCAGGGCGATACGCCAAAAAATCTCTGGCTCCAGAGACCATTCTCCCAGAAAAGACAGCCCCTGCTTCGATGGTATGCAATTAAATTTAGAGACCCCTCAATGTGAACAGCATAGATGTGAGAGATTCTTCTCTGCCCAAGTCAAGATCATCCTCACTTCTCTGAGACTGAGCACCTCATGATATACGGGAAACTGAAAGATTATAAGGCCGACCTCAAAAAAATCCTGAATGGCTTCTTTACAGTTTAATAGGTGGCGAGGAAACCAGGGTGCCCAAACTATCTGTCCATGTCACACGGGAAAGAAAAAAAAATACAGCTTGGGTTGGGGTCTGTTAAAGGATTTAACTGTTCATAGTAAAAGTTCCATCTGTTCTAGCAATAACACAGGGGCAGAAATACCCCCATCATTGTGCTGCTACTAGGACGTAAGGGAAACATCCATTACTCTACCTACTGACAGGCTGACTTTGTACCTTCATATGAATCCACGGGGGTCCGAAGCCTGGAATCCCCAGTGATGGAATGTATGTGTAGAAAGGGGCAGGACACAGGGGGCAATTAATATATACTCATTGCCATAGATAGAAATGTCTCAGGACCATATGTAAGTGATTAGAGGTGAGGTCTGAACAGACACCAGGTCTTACCACAAGAGGGCAGAAAAGCTCTTTCCAAACTGCCCTATATAAAGGCTCTTAGAGACTACTTTTGGGTAGTGTACCTCCTGGTGAGAAGTTTGTGACTGCTAGACATATCTTCTACAATGCACTAGAAGAGATTTTACCCAGTTAACAGAATTTGAGAGGGGGCATCACTGGATTGAAAAAAGCAGGAAGGTCTTTTTGACAAATTGACTGCTATCTTGAACATACTGTCTTGTTGGGTGTTGGGGGCAGTGGTTATGTGAAGGCACACACATGGTGAACTGCACATCTCTGCATTACACCCCGTCTTTGCCTGCACCATTTCCACTTGCCCATTACATTTAGTGCCATTGACAACCAGTCACAGTCTCCTTCATCTGTAGTGATGTTGTGTACAATAACCCTGTGCTATACAGACTGGATCTGTCTCGTCTATAGTGATGGATCCAGGATCTGTTTGGGACCTGATGACGGTAGGATTGGAGTATGGAGGCCTAGTGGTGAATGCTTCAGTCCCACCTGTGGAGCGACATACTACCCCCTGCTGGTGTGATGATGTGGGGGCCATCACATAGTACAGTTGGTCCCCCCCTAGTAGTGATACGAGGACACTGACAGCTCAGTGATATGTCCAGGACACACTGCCCCCTGCTGGTGTGATTATGTGGGGGCCAACACATAGGACAGTCGGTCCCCCCGAGTAGTGATATGGTACAGGACACACTGACTTCTGCTGGTGTGATTATGTGGGGGCCATCACATAGGACAGTCGGTCACCCTAGTAGTGATATGAGGACACTGACAGATCAGCGATATGTACAGGACACACTGCCCCCTGCTGGTATGATGATGTGGGGGCCAACACATAGGACAGTCGGTCCCCCCTAGTAGTGATATGTACAGGACACACTGCCCCCTGCTGGTGTGATGATGTGGGGGCCATCACATAGGACAGTGGGTCCCCCTAGTAGTGATATGTACAGGACACACTGCCCCCTGCTGGTGTGATGATGTGGGGGCCATCACATAGGACAGTCGGTCCCCCCTAGTAGTGATATGTACAGGACACACGGCCCCCTGCTGGTGTGATGATGTGGGGGCCATCACATAGGACAGTCGGTCCCCCCTAGTAGTGATATGTACAGGACACACGGCCCCCTGCTGGTGTGATGATGTGGGGGCCATCACATAGGACAGTCGGTCACCCTACTAGTGATATGAGGACACTGACAGATCAGCGATATGTACAGGACACACTGCCCCCTGCTGGTGTGATGATGTGGGGGCCAACACATAGGACAGTCGGTCCCCCCGAGTAGTGATATGTACAGGACACACTGCCCCCTGCTGGTGTGATGATGTGGGGGCCATCACATAGGACAGTCGGTCCCCCTAGTAGTGATATGTACAGGACACACTGCCCCCTGCTGGTGTGATGATGTGGGGGCCATCACATAGGACAGTCGGTCACCCTAGTAGTGATATGAGGACACTGACAGCTCAGCGATATGTACAGGACACACTGCCCCCTGCTGGTGTAGTGATGTGGGAGCCATCACATAGGACAGTCGGTCCCCCCTAGTAGTGATATGTACAGGACACACTGCCCCCTGCTGGTGTGATGATGTGGGGGCCATCACATAGGACAGTCGGTCCCCCCTAGTAGTGATATGTACAAGACACACTGCCCCCTGCTGGTGTGATGATGTGGGGGCCATCACATAGGACAGTCGGTCACCCTAGTAGTGATATGAGGACACACTGCCCCCTGCTGGTGTAGTGATGTGGGAGCCATCACATAGGACAGTCGGTCCCCCCTAGTAGTGATATGTACAGGACACACTGCCCCCTGCTGGTGAGATGATGTGGGGGCCATCACATAGGACAGTCGGTCCCCCCTAGTAGTGATATGTACAGGACACACTGCCCCCTGCTGGTGTGATGATGTGGGAGCCATCACATAGGACAGTCGGTCCCCCCGAGTAGTGATATGTACAGGACACAATGCCCCCTGCTGGTGTGATGATGTGGGGGCCATCACATAGGACAGTCGGTCCCCCCGAGTAGTGATATGTACAGGACACAATGCCCCCTGCTGGTGTGATGATGTGGGGGCCATCACATAGGACAGTCGGTCACCCTAGTAGTGATATGAGGACACTGACAGCTCAGCGATATGTACAGGACACACTGCCCCCTGCTGGTGTGGTGATGTGGGAGCCATCACATAGGACAGTCGGTCCCCCCTAGTAGTGATATGTACAGCACACACTGCCCCCTGCTGGTGTGATGATGTGGGGGCCATCACATAGGACAGTCGGTCCCCCCTAGTAGTGATATGTACAGGACACACTGCCCCCTGCTGGTGTGATGATGTGGGAGCCATCACATAGGACAGTCGGTCCCCCCGAGTAGTGATATGTACAGGACACAATGCCCCCTGCTGGTGTGATGATGTGGGGGCCATCACATAGGACAGTCGGTCACCCTAGTAGTGATATGAGGACACTGACAGCTCAGCGATATGTACAGGACACACTGCCCCCTGCTGGTGTGGTGATGTGGGAGCCATCACATAGGACAGTCGGTCCCCCCTAGTAGTGATATGTACAGGACACACTGCCCCCTGCTGGTGTGGTGATGTGGGAGCCATCACATAGGACAGTCGGTCCCCCCTAGTAGTGATATGTACAGCACACACTGCCCCCTGCTGGTGTGATGATGTGGGGGCCATCACATAGGACAGTCGGTCCCCCCTAGTAGTGATATGTACAGGACACACTGCCCCCTGCTGGTGTGATGATGTGGGGGCCATCACATAGGACAGTCGGTCCCCCTAGTAGTGATATGTACAGGACACACTGCCCCCTGCTGGTGTGATGATGTGGGGGCCATCACATAGGACAGTCGGTCACCCTAGTAGTGATATGAGGACACTGACAGCTCAGCGATATGTACAGGACACACTGCCCCCTGCTGGTGTAGTGATGTGGGAGCCATCACATAGGACAGTCGGTCCCCCCTAGTAGTGATATGTACAGGACACACTGCCCCCTGCTGGTGTGATGATGTGGGGGCCATCACATAGGACAGTCGGTCCCCCCTAGTAGTGATATGTACAAGACACACTGCCCCCTGCTGGTGTGATGATGTGGGGGCCATCACATAGGACAGTCGGTCACCCTAGTAGTGATATGAGGACACACTGCCCCCTGCTGGTGTGATGATGTGGGGGCCATCACATAGGACAGTCAGTCCCCCCTAGTAGTGATATGTACAAGACACACTGCCCCCTGCTGGTGTGATGATGTGGGAGCCATCACATAGGACAGTCGGTCCCCCCGAGTAGTGATATGTACAGGACACAATGCCCCCTGCTGGTGTGATGATGTGGGGGCCATCACATAGGACAGTCGGTCACCCTAGTAGTGATATGAGGACACTGACAGCTCAGCGATATGTACAGGACACACTGCCCCCTGCTGGTGTGGTGATGTGGGAGCCATCACATAGGACAGTCGGTCCCCCCTAGTAGTGATATGTACAGCATACACTGCCCCCTGCTGGTGTGATGATGTGGGGGGCCATCACATAGGACAGTCGGTCACCCTAGTAGTGATATGAGGACACACTGCCCCCTGCTGGTGTGATGATGTGGGGGCCATCACATAGGACAGTCGGTCACCCCTAGTAGTGATATGTACAGTACACACTGCCCCCTGCTGGTGTGATTATGTGGGGGCCAACACATAGGACAGTCGGTCCCCCCGAGTAGTGATATGTACAGGACACACTGCCCCCTGCTGGTGAGATGATGTGGGGGCCATCACATAGGACAGTCGGTCACCCTAGTAGTGATATGTACAGGACACACTGCCCCCTGCTGGTGTAGTGATGTGGGAGCCATCACATAGGACAGTCGGTCCCCCCTAGTAGTGATATGTACAGGACACACTGCCCCCTGCTGGTGTGATGATGTGGGGGCCATCACATAGGACAGTCGGTCCCCCCTAGTAGTGATATGTACAAGACACACTGCCCCCTGCTGGTGTGATGATGTGGGGGCCATCACATAGGACAGTCGGTCACCCTAGTAGTGATATGAGGACACTGACAGCTCAGCGATATGTACAGGACACACTGCCCCCTGCTGGTGTGATGATGTGGGGGCCATCACATAGGACAGTCGGTCCCCCCTAGTAGTGATATGTACAGCATACACTGCCCCCTGCTGGTGTGATGATGTGGGGGGCCATCACATAGGACAGTCGGTCACCCTAGTAGTGATATGAGGACACACTGCCCCCTGCTGGTGTGATGATGTGGGGGCCATCACATAGGACAGTCGGTCACCCCTAGTAGTGATATGTACAGTACACACTGCCCCCTGCTGGTGTGATTATGTGGGGGCCAACACATAGGACAGTCGGTCCCCCCGAGTAGTGATATGTACAGGACACACTGCCCCCTGCTGGTGAGATGATGTGGGGGCCATCACATAGGACAGTCGGTCCCCCTAGTAGTGATATGTACAGGACACACTGCCCCCTGCTGGTGTGATGATGTGGGGGCCATCACATAGGACAGTCGGTCCCCCTAGTAGTGATATGTACAGGACACACTGCCCCCTGCTGGTGTGATGATGTGGGGGCCATCACATAGGACAGTCGGTCCCCCTAGTAGTGATATGTACAGGACACACTGCCCCCTGCTGGTGTGATGATGTGGGGGCCATCACATAGGACAGTCGGTCACCCTAGTAGTGATATGAGGACACTGACAGCTCAGCGATATGTACAGGACACACTGCCCCCTGCTGGTGTAGTGATGTGGGGGCCATCACATAGGACAGTCGGTCCCCCCTAGTAGTGATATGTACAGGACACACTGCCCCCTGCTGGTGTGATGATGTGGGAGCCATCACATAGGACAGTCGGTCACCCTAGTAGTGATATGTACAGGACACACTGCCCCCTGCTGGTGTAGTGATGTGGGAGCCATCACATAGGACAGTCGGTCCCCCCTAGTAGTGATATGTACAGGACACACTGCCCCCTGCTGGTGTGATGATGTGGGGGCCATCACATAGGACAGTCGGTCCCCCCTAGTAGTGATATGTACAGGACACACTGCCCCCTGCTGGTGTGATGATGTGGGGGCCATCACATAGGACAGTCGGTCCCCCCTAGTAGTGATATGTACAGGACACACTGCCCCCTGCTGGTGTGATGATGTGGGGGCCAACACATAGGACAGTCGGTCCCCCCTAGTAGTGATATGTACAGGACACACTGCCCCCTGCTGGTGTGATGATGTGGGAGCCATCACATAGGACAGTCGGTCCCCCCTAGCAGTGATACGAGGATACTGTTAGCTCACTGATATGTACAGGACACACTGCCCCCTGCTAGTGTGATGATGTGGGGGCCATCACATAGGACAGTCGGTCCCCCCTAGTAGTGATACTGTATGTACAGGACACACTGCCCCCTGCTGGTGTGATGATGTGGGGGCCATCACATAGGACAGTCGGTCCCCCCTAGTAGTGATATGTACAGCACACACTGCCCCCTGCTGGTGTGGTGATGTGGGAGCCATCACATAGGACAGTCGGTCCCCCCTACTAGTGATATGTACAGGACACACTGCCCCCTGCTGGTGTGATGATGTGGGGGCCAACACATAGGACAGTCGGTCCCCCTACTAGTGATATGTACAGGACACACTGCCCCCTGCTGGTGTGATGATGTGGGGGCATCACATAGGACAGTCGGTCACCCTAGAAGTGATATGAGGACACACTGCCCCCTGCTGGTGTGGTGATGTGGGGGCCATCACATAGGACAGTCGGTCCCCCCTAGTAGTGATATGAGGACACACTGCCCCCTGCTGGTGTGGTGATGTGGGGGCCATCACATAGGACAGTCGGTCCCCCCTAGTAGTGATATGTACAGGACACACTGCCCCCTGCTGGTGTGATGATGTGGGAGCCATCACATAGGACAGTCGGTCCCCCCTAGTAGTGATATGTACAGGACACACTGCCCCCTGCTGGTGTGATGATGTGGGGGCATCACATAGGACAGTCGGTCACCCTAGTAGTGATATGAGGACACACTGCCCCCTGCTGGTGTGATGATGTGGGGGCCATCACATAGGACAGTCGGTCACCCTAGTAGTGATATGAGGACACTGACAGCTCAGCGATATGTCCAGGACACACTGTCACTACCACATGTGCTGTCTTTCATAGCAGGGCGGCCATCTGGTACTAGAAGGGTAATACTCACCCACACGCATACAATAAACATGGCAAGCTACATGTAGTACAGTA
Organism: Leptodactylus fallax; assembly: GCA_947044405.1. Taxonomy (NCBI): domain Eukaryota; kingdom Metazoa; phylum Chordata; class Amphibia; order Anura; family Leptodactylidae; genus Leptodactylus; species Leptodactylus fallax. Next base: position 11,639 of record CAMRHE010001363.1, on the reverse strand, counting down.
TGGCCCCATTCACACAGCAGTATTGTGGTCAGGCAAAAACAATATAAGGATTACAAATACTGAGCAGAATATTGCCATCTACATGAGGCCTATAAAAGAGCAAAGGAAAGCAGAATTCTGAGCCTTTGCTTAGTAAATCTGCCCCACTATCACAGACACAAAATGGAGCCGCAGGAACCTCATTGGCTTGACCTCAGCAGCAAGCACTATAAGACCAGGGACACACAAGACGTATTCGTGGCGGCGTACAGGAGCAGCAGGGTAGTAGAAAGGGATTCAATCCCATCCACACACTGCAAAGATGAATCTGCAGCACAACAGATCTTGCAGCGCAGGTTTTGAACATGGAGCATGTCCATTATTGTCGCGCATTAGGCCACAGATTTCAACCTAAAGCAAGCCCAGCAGTCCAGGAACTGTGGCTAAAACCAACCGCAGGGAGATGCACTGAGCCATGTCTGCAGCGGACCCAACCCAACAATGTCTGACCAAAAGCACAAATGCAGCTGGCATAGACTTTACTTTCTGGCACACGAAGGACCAGGGATGAACCTAATCTATTAAAGAGGTTGTGCCACTAAAGACACCTAGCCTTTATCCACAGCGTCACATTACTGGTGGTCCAACTACAGGGAACTTGCAGCAATTGGGATAATAGAGGTCTGAAAGTCGCATGTGAACGGAGCGCATTTACCCTGTGGGAAGTAGAAAAGAAGCCAGGCAGGTTTGGGCCCCAGGACCTCCAAGATTCAAGGGAACCAGTAGCTATACGTGCCCAGCGTCATGCACATTCACTCCACAGGATGCCCTTGCTGGCCCCTGTTCTCGTGAAGCTCGGGGTCCCAGCAGTCGCAGACAAATATTTATCCCCTATCCAGTGCAGAAATGTAGCTCATGGGGAAAACCCCTTTAATTAGGGTGACTTGCAAACTGTATGGAAGGTGGTGTGTCTACTCGGGGGCCAGGAGCCACAGTCACTGGGTGCACTTGCAATTATGACCACCCCGTACCCACCTATTAAAGCTGAGGATCCTCTTCACTCATCATATTCGAACAAGACGCTGCAGAATCTTCCCCAGACCACGGGTCACATGACAGCATGCATCTCCCCCTTATCATCATCATCATCATCATCACTTGCTCAATCTCAAAACTTCACCAATTCCCTTAATCCAGAAAGTGTGATCGTCCGCTGGGTGTTTACTGCACCGGACTAGACGAGCAGACTGACTTGGTGCCTTACATTCAGATTAGCCCTGATATTGCTGTGGATAGCATTGCAAAGAGCAAATCTGCCTGTAACATTCAAAAATGTGCCTGTGTTATAAAAGACGGCTCTATGTAGAATCTCACGGCAGAGATGAATGAGGCGGCGGCGGATGGTTACATCTGATAATCCGCTGACATTTTACAGGGTCAGGTAATATAAATGAAGGCAGACATGTTCCTGGGGTTTACGGAGCTTTATTGAGCAGCGAGACGGGGGTGGATTCTGCTGTGTTCAGGTGACATCACACTACATAGCAGGCAGGGACGACCGTTCCTCCCCAGTGGATACATAGACTATCTAGTAAATTGTTAGGGCTAATTCTGTATTAAAATAGATGTATACATGTATAAACAATATTCAGTCCTGAAACCTATAGTACAAATGCACAGAGCCAATATGGCGGTCACCCTTTCATCTTACTCTATAAAACCAGGAATGTGGCGGTGAGCAGGGACAATGGAGAAATACCCAACGGTGTCCACTTATCATGCGGCATCCAAAGAACAAGTCTGTCGGTCCCCCCACAAAGGAAATGAAAGAAACCCAAAGTGATTGTGCACTGCATGATGGGAAACTTTGGTTCATGCACGTTACGCTGTGACTCGCAGTGCTCGCTGATCCGTCAGTCCCAACATCCTGGTAAAACCATCTGGTGCCGAGTCTGCAGCCCTCAGCCATTCTCCTTCCACAACACCAAATGGATACTGTGGTCCGGCATGCTGGTCGCAAACACCAGCCCCATGTCATTGCTACCGTCCAGGCCGTCCAACCACGACATCTCTCCAGCCAAAAAGCTGGAGCCCCTCTTAGATTTCCTGTACTCAGGGAGGGGCCAGCGGCTGATCACCTTCTCAGTCCGTAAATCCATGATGTACAGGTGATGGTTGTCAAAAAGGAGAGCAAAAATGTCCCCAAAACCAAGCAGAGAAAGGTTTGTGGAGTCGGGGGTCTTAATGATTCTGCAAATAGAGAGGAAAGCACTGATAATATGAGCAGGGGGGTCCGGACTATGGCGCCTGCTGCAGCATGGCTCCCACTAGCCCTCTATATAATGTTGCTGAGGGCCCTCTAATCTTCCTCCAGATATGTTGTTGTCTGCTTGCTCCCATTCCCATCCTGTTTGATGCTAGAATGAAGTGCTTAGAAGTAGGTTGTCCCTGGTGTGGGTCCAGTAGGTGGCGCTGCCTCAGCATTTGGGGTTGCCATGTGGTCACAGTGACTAAATATGCCTCTCCTGGACAGTCTCAGGTTGCGTTGTGCACCCCGGGGTCGAGGCACCACCTACTGGCTTCAGGCCAGGGAGAACCTACTTTTAACCACTCTATTCTAGCATCTGCCCTTCCGTTATACCAGATATTATAAAGCAAGGGAGTATTTACCGCAGGATGTCATAGCTGGCAAAGTCCCACTGGTACAGACCCAGGGCTGAGCTGCAGACGATGTATCTGCCATCAAAGTGCAGCCGGGGCTGGAGAGTTATGCTCCGATCATCCGAAACGTACAGAGTCTTCAGACACTTACAGTTTATCTCTCGGCCAATTGGCCAAATCTGCAAGACAAAATAGACTCATCATATAGGTAAATGTGTCATGGCAAGTGGCGAATGGATCCTGTGGCCTGGCAAGGCTTTCACATGACATGTCATGGCAATTTTCAAAGCAATGGCAGCCTATGGGGCTATTCACATGTCCATTTTCTTGAACAGTCTGTAAACAAATAGGAGGAGTCATATCTATAAGGGATCTTTCAAAATGGCACCCATGGCTGCAAATCTGCTAGGAATAAACACAGAATGTATCCTCCATCTTTCACAATCATGTGAATATAGCCTAGAACTAGTGACAACTGCCCCTGCACCCTCCAGGGTGTGACGTGAGACCTGAGCCAGGCTCTGCAGCATTCTTATAAACCACTATTATTTATTCATCCCATATAGAAGACATTACAATCTGAAATCCAGATGACCTACCCTCTGGATAGACCATCAAGATTAGCTTGGTAAAGTGTGGAAGAGTGAAGAAATCAGGCGATACCTTTTAGAGGCTAACTGAGTATATTTATAAGTAAGCTTTCAGGAGTACTCGCTAGCTCCCTTCATCAGACATGGTGTGATACAAGAAACTGAAAATTCACAGATTTTTAAAGTGTGACATCCCAGACCCTGCAGATCAGCTGGAGCTAGCAGTGCTTGGGTGAGCTTCACTTCCTCTTCTCAGGCCATTGGTCACATGACCATATTGCAGCTCAGTCCTATTCCAATGACCGGAGATGAGCTGCAATCCCAGGCACAGCCACTATACAGTGCATGGCGCTGTACTTGGTAAACAGTGAAGAGGCCGCAGGACTTGTCCACACATGAAGGCCCTTTGATCTGTGAAGGTTTCAGGTGTTGGACCTCCACTCTGATCTATATGACAGACCTGGAAACCCTTATAATCTCTGATAATCTCTAATCTGATATATGTCTGGGATAGTGTGGTCATGAAGACATTCTGAGGATCCAAATGACCGACTACATCAGGGGTCAGCACTTCAGGCATGTCTACCTGGCACAGGGCTGTCTCAGCTGGGCTGCTCCAGGAAAGGTCTACACGAAAGCTGATCCTATCGCTAGAGAAGGCTCACACTGACCCAATTCATTGGTTGCTGATCTGGATCGTGTTATATGACTGCTCATGTAGAGGTCGATAGTCTTACAATTATTGCAGGGCACACAGAGTTCTTGCCGACCCCTGGTCTATGCCAAGTCTATCACCGAAAGCAGAAGAGGACTTGTCAGTGGGATGCCTCAGGCTTTGGGCCTGTAATGTTGCCAGACTTCACCACACAAGTGCTATTCAGTAACAGTTCTGGGGGAATTGCCCTGCGGGGCTCAGCTCAGGTTCTTACCTTAATTTCATACTTGTCAGCGCTCAGTAGGATGTGATCTCCAGGGCTGTGCAGAACAGACTTCACCTCACACTTCTGTAGGACAACCTGGTGGAGCAGAGGACTCCCATAAGGAAACATCTCAGGATCCCGAATCACACAAGAAGTATAACCCTCAGCATGTGCTAGGTGCTTACCTTAGTCACCCACTCAGTGTGACCGGTGAGCGTATTCAAGCACGTTCCTGAAGACAAGGCCCAGATTTTCACAGTGTTGTCTGCTGAGCCGCTGACCAGTAAATCCAGCTCATCATTGTAGTCCACACTAAAGACTGAAGGAGAGAAGTGGCTGAAGAGCAGAGTGCTAACAGTATGTGTGTACACAAGAATGGAGAGTAACAACCCCCATCATCCTCCCACTCCCCAAAGGTGGCACCTCTAGATTATAAGCTCTGAGGGTTGGAGGGCCCCTGTTGCTTGATTTTTTACATATACTGTCCCCAGACGCTGCAGAGTAACAGATGAAGTGTCGGCCTGGCTATCAGTGACAGGAGGAGGATGATGAGTGTAGTCTCTACAGGGTCAGGGAAGGGTAAAGTGCTACAGAATATAAGAAATCCACTAATGACAACATATGTCCCCTGATTTGGCTTCATGTTTTACCTGCTCCAGTGTGGCCCCGGAAGTGCTGTGTTCGGGCCCCTGAGCTCCAGTCCCAGCAGGCCACAGTGTTATCGAATGAGCCAGTTACAAGTTTCTGTTCATCGAATGTCACGGCAGCGCAGGTGTGAGTCTGGATGCCGTAGATGCACTGGCCGGTGCTCACATCCCACAGCTTGGCTGACAAGTCGTCAGAACCTGCGTCAGGGAAAGTGGAAATCAAAAGCCATATGTGGCAGCCTCCGCGTACCTGCCCACCCGGGTGCTCAGGGGGTCAGTGGTGAGGAACGGGACACATGGCATGCTAATACTCAAAAGACAAGCTATATATATATATATATATATATATATATATATATATATATATATATACACAGTACAGGCCAAAAGTTTGGCCACACCTTCTCATTCCAAGAGTTTTATGTATTTTCATGACTATAACAATTGTAGATTCACACTGAAGGCATCAAAACTATGAATTACCACATGTGGAATTATATACTTACCAAAAAAGTGTGAAACAACTGAAAATATGTCTTATATTCTAGGTTCTTCAAAGTAGCCACCTTTCGCTTTGATTACTGCTTTGCACACTCTTGGCATTCTCTTGATGAGCTTCAAGAGGTAGTCACCTGAAATGGTCTTCCAACAGTCTTGAAGGAGTTCCCAGAGATGCTTAGCACTTGTTGGCCCTTTTGCCTTCACTCTGCGGTCCAGCTCACCCCAAACCATCTGGATTGGGTTCAGGTCTGGTGACTGTGGAGGCCAGGTCATCTGGCGTAGCACCCCATCACTCTCCTTCTTGGTCACATAGCCCTTACACAGTCTGGAGGTGTTTGGGGTCATTGTCCTGTTGATCCAACTAAACGCAAACCGGATGGAATAGCATGCCGCTGCAAGATGCTGTGGTAACCATGCTGGTTCAGAATAAATCCCCAACAGTGTCACCAGCAAAGCCCCCCCACACCATCACACCTCCTCCTCCATGCGTCACGGTGGGAACCAGGCATGTAGAGTCCATTCCTTCACCTTTTCTGCGTCGCACAAAGACACGGTGGTTGGAACCAAAGATCTCAAATTTGGACTCATCAGACCAAAGCCCAGATTTCCACAGGTCTAATGTCCATTCCTTGTGTTCTTCTTGTGCTTGTTGCCTGTCCTTAGCAGTGGTTTCCTAGCAGCTATTTTACCATGAAGGCCTGCTGCACACAGTCTCCTCTTAACAGTTGTTGTAGAGATGTGTCTGCTGCTAGAACTCTGTGTGGCATTGACCTGGTCTCTAATCTCAGCTGCTGTTAACCTGCCATTTCTGAGTCTGGTGACTCGGATGAACTTATCCTCCGCAGCAGAGGTGACTCTTGGTCTTCCTTTCCTGGGGTGGTCCTCATGTGAGCCAGTTTCTTTGTAGCGCTTGATGGGTTTTGGCCACTGCACTTGGGGACACTTTCAAAGTTTTCCCAATTTTTCGGACTGACTGACCTTCATTTCTTAAAGTAATGATGGCCACTCGTTTTTCTTTACTTAGTTGCTTTTTTTCTTGCCATAATACAAATTCTAACACTCCATTCAGTAGGACTATCAGCTGTGTATCCACCTGACTTCTGAACAACACAACTGATGGTCCCAACCCCATTTATAATGCAAAAAATCCCACTTATTAAACCTGACAGGGCACACCTGTGAAGTGAAAACCATTTCAGGTGACTACCTCTTGAAGCTCATCAAGAGAATGCCAAGAGTGTGCAAAGCAGTAATCAAAGCAAAAGGTGGCTACTTTGAAGAACCTAGAATAGAAGACATATTTTCAGTTGTTTCACACTTTTTTGTTAAGTATATAATTCC